>BMAO01005437.1:0-23059 GCA_019973975.1 Trichonephila clavata
GATCGTAACAGTTAGCATCACAAACAGGACAAATGCTGGATACATTGTGTTGCAGGCATTTGCTGTTGCTCTGCGTTTTGCCCTACACCAACGTTTTTGCGTCTTCCCCAATTTCCGCAGGTTGTTTTCAGTGTTGGAATTGGTATCAGCTCCACCAAAAACGACGCTGCTGACTGCGAGAATTCAGTAGTGACAATAGATGAATCATGTGTTACTGAACTTGCCAAAGCTAGAATAAGAGGGAGGTTTGGGGAAGGAAGAAATCAAAAGGACATGTAGGGCGAGGGATGGTCCGGGAGTTGGGTTGGAAAGCATCAAATTTCGGTGCTGCCCCTGTTACCCTTAATCTTACTGCCCATATTTGTTCTAATGACATTATGCAATAGCTGACATTACTGCTGTCGAAGGGAGGAAGAACGGTACCCCCTCTCCCGCCAATGAATACTACACTCACATAAGATTGCAGCGTCATGTAAAGTTAATTTATTTTGCCTGTTAAATCTTAAGTAAGATAACCAAAACATAACAACCCCAATTTGAAGTATCAAGAAGCTGTACTTACATTAGAAATGGTCTGTTTGCATTTCTGTATGAACCGTACAATAAAACAAACACAACACATGGTCCCTATGACGCTTAAATATTGCCAATACCACAGTACGAATACTCCAACTCAAAACCCTTACACGCATTGTGGGTATTTGCTTACATGTGCTCATATGACTGTCGTACCCATATTTGCCCAGTTTATCAAAAACACTGAATGGTGCTATATCTCTCTGAGTAAATTTCCCTAGAATAATCTTTTTTATTAATGATTTTTTTAAGAAATATCTTTCAACCAAAATCTATTTTTTACCCTTTTGCTACTTTATTTCCTACTTCTCTTCTCGCATTTGAATTGATTTGATTTCTAATAACCTCAAAATCTGAAGTGAAATTATATCAACTGTTTTATTGTTAAATATTACATAGTTGTTGTGATGATTTTATATTAAGAAGCAGGATTCAAACAAACAAAAATTATTTTTCAGACATTAAAATGATCTAGTCCTTTGGAATATAAATATTTTGTCGTTAAACACACACAGAGAGAAAGACCGATAAACACATAGAGAGAAAGACACACACACACACAGACAGAAGGAAAGACACACAGAGAGAAAGACAGACACACACGCATTTACCTATTCTAACACTTCTTGAAGAATTTAGGCTTTTGAAATAAATAAAGCAATATTTCTCTTTCAATTATTTTTAAAGTCCTGCTTTGAATCACATGGGTTATATTCGCGGAATTATTATTTAACAAAACCAATTCAACTAAATAGTATTTTGTAAGTTTATTCATAACGGATTCATAAAATTCTTGAAGAAAAAAATGTAGCACTTTAAACGAGGGGGGGGGGAGGAATATTCAAAAGTAAAAAAAAAATATGGCAGGGGAACATTTAAAAATATTGTGTAGCAAATTTGTATATAACTCATACTTCAGATATTTCGTGAAGATTTAATAAATTTACAGGAAGGCTCATTTTTAAAACAGGATAGCATAACTTTTTTGATTTAACAAATAAATTCTAATATTTTGCAAAACATTTTATTTAATATATGAATTTATTTAATAGAAATATTTAATACAATAAATTATTACAAGAACACTTAAGAAAATTTTAAAATTTTAGCAATATGAAAATTGTGTAAAATCTCCCTTTGTAACAGTTGATACTCCAAAATAATACCCGGTTTATAGTGTCGGTTTCAGCTCATTTCGGACCCTGGGCGCAGAAGATCTACGGGCTCCCTTGGCACTGTCGGATCCAAGGAGAGGCTCTTGGATCCGGTTAAATCCAGCTTATCTGGGACCGGATAAACCCCAATGGATCAACCCAATGTGTCCAAAAGGATAAACCTGCACTGTCGGTTTAAAATTAATATTCTGGCAGTAAGTGTATTATATACTAGTTATACAGATTTATTGTATAGAACCAGCTTGTTTTAATATTATCGAAATGACTCTTACCTATATTTTGAACTTGAAATTTAAAATGGTTATTTCATGATTGAAAACTACGATAAAGATGGTTTTTGATCTTGTACGTACAAATTAAACATATTATCGAGTGCTGCGATTTCAAATTCTCCTCGTTAAATATTCTAGTGGCTATATTCTTAATAATCGTCAATTTGAAGTACAATCAGGGGCGTAGCTAACGTCGAATCAATGATACGGGCCTCTAAGCTACAGGGGCCCCAATATGTGAAGGCAAACCATCGTAAAATGTTATCAATGATCCCATTAACAGAGATCCCATTTCAAAGAAAGGTCTAATGAAATCCGATACATTCAGGTCTAGCTACACCGAAAGTAGAATCCAATAACATCTCTTCCTTCTTTCTAAAGGCTTATTTCTCAAGAAACTAACAAAGGACGCTAATTTTGTAGAACATATCTTTTTTCCCTATTTAAATCGTTAAATGAGCGTCTCCTATCAATGAGTTCGATACGTGGTTGACTGCCGTTCAAATGCAGGAAAGTCAACACAATTAAGAAACAGGCTCCTTCCGGAGAATATCGTTATTTATTCTGAAACTCCAGTAATTACCGTCGATTTTCTTTTAAAGGGAATAATCAGGACACAAGTATTTTGTATTAACATAGATTTTCGGCGACATGTTATTGGTGACGGTGGGGAGGAAGACCCATAATGACCTTGAGTGCAGCTTGGATGCAGTGTTATTTGAAGTGGCCACTTTCGGATCCAAAGTGTATGCCAAAAGAATCCCTGATCGGGCCAGTCGTTAAGGGCTTTTTTTCTTGTCCTTTGTTGTTTGCGACATGCAGAAGGAGGCACCGCTGCATACCCCCTTCCCTTAGAAGAAAGTGTTTTTTCTGTTTGGCTTTCTGAACGATACTGAAAGAAGGTTGTTTTTCCCGGTTTCTCCATTAGGTGGTTGGGGTGGGTGCCCAGACGCCCGAATAAACTGGACTTAACCAGATTTTCTGGTTATAAACTTCGTTCCTCTAGTGCCAAAGTGGCCTGTAGATCTTCTGCACCTAAGGCCTAAAGTGAGCTTAATTCGGCACTGGGTATGAGAACGCATGCACTCTTTGAAGAGCCAGATCGAGTGGAGGAAAACTTGTCTGCAAATCATGGGAGAGGTTTTTAAGTTTATGGGGGATGAGGGAATGGATGAAAGAGAAAGTTTTCTGCAAAAAGTTTCTACGTTTTTAATAAGATTCTATTACCGCCGCACAAAATTGAGTGCGGAGACATTTTTTTAAAGCCGTGCTAGTGGATTGGTATCGAACTGTGCAGAGCTGGTTTATCCATTGGGTGCTTAGGGCGGGTACCAAGGAGCCCGGATAAGCTGGACTTAATCAGGTTTTCTGGTAATAAATTTCGAACCGCAAGTGCGAAGGGGGATCCGTAGATCTTCTGCACCCAGGGCCCGAAATTAGCTTAAATTGACACTATCTCCAGTAGGTTTGAGTGTCGATGGAATGTTTTTCCATTGATGTTGCAGGCAATCACTTGTTGAGATGGCGGGTCTTGTTAACGCGTGTGATATTGCTGTTTTTTGAATCACTAGTCACGATTTATTGAGAATATCTTAGTAAGACTCTCTATGGAGCGAATGCATAATCAACCAGTATCGTTAGTTTGTGCTGCCATCTAGTGTTCAATTCCAAGGTCACCACTTTGGCGACATGCTGCTGACCTTTGTAGGGGTGTTTATTTGATCCATATCGACTTACTGGTCCACAGCTGCACCGTGCATGCCTTAGACGACTGAGACGAAAGGAATCCCTGATCGGTCCAGCTGTTAAGAGCTTTTATTCCTGTCCTTTGTTGTTTGCGACTTGCAGAGGGAAGCACCGCTGCAGATTCAAAGAATCACGCAAATAATTACCGTAATTACAATTTCACGTTAGGCAGATGAAATGCATAAGTGCTATCACTATTAAATGTTTCACTTCAATGTTGCTTCTCCGTACCGTCCTTGCATAAACTATTAAGCCATTCCAGAATCTTCTAGAGTTATCTCTTCAAATAACCATCTTAGATCCTTCTAGAATTTTCTAAGTGCATCTATTTTTGTAGCTGAATTCGATGATTTGATAGCATATGGTGACTAATGGAAGCCTAACGTACTCTTTTTTTTTTTATTTAGCATTATTGAAACAATATAAATAAAAAATATAAATAAAATATAAATAAAAAAATATTTGGGACATATATTAAATTGTATATAATGAAGAATATTTGACGTACAAGCAATCTTTTCTGGTATAATACCCTTTCGGTAGAAAAATAAACGAGATCTCTCTCTCTCTCCTTGATTTCCATAATAAGTTAATGTGTATTTTTTATTTATTTTTCCTTTTGTCGGATTTTGTTGTAAGATTATCCGACATTTTCTCTTTTGATAGTGGAACGAAGTTTAAAATATATTAAGCGTTAAAAGTTCTTATAATGTCTACAAAGGTTGGGATCGCGAATCAACTTACTAAATTATCCCCTTACGTAGTGGATGCGATGTTTAAGATGTTAATGCCCAATGGTTGTATAATTTTTTGCCATATTTACTCATAGAGTTACAGAAAGGTTAGTTTTAAACAAAAATTTACTTTTTTTTTTTTTTTAGTATAGAGCACAAAAATAACGCAATAAGGAAAGTACTGAAATTACTTCATAAACTTAGGCATTCTCTTTTGACACCGGTCTAAATCTCCTCCCTTGTTAAAATCTTTATTTGTATACATCAAACGGATTTAATTCTGAATTCATGTATTTTCTCTTTAAAAAATTTGTTATATTTACAGATATTCATTTGTATATGTGGTTTGCGCCAAATCTAGTATTGATAAACTATGTTTTGTTACAATAGAAATTGTAGCGTCAAATCATTAGACTGACTTTTGCTATTCTTCTTGTCATTTTTGAAGCCCAGGGGTGAGCAGAATAGCTAGATGGGTTATTTTATTCTTCAAAGGGTACTGCATGTTCTTCTCTCAAGCCCTGGGGGGAAAAAGATGTTGAGCCGACTCTCGAACTGCTTAATGTTTGCCCTCTTCTACTTCTCCTACATTCCAGGGGAGAAAATATTCATCAGATAGCTTTTCTTCTCAGCAATCTTTTGAAGGAACACACCTGTTTGTTGGTCATCCATGTTTTTCGTTCCCTCGTACATGTTGGCCGGGATGCACTTGTTTGGAAGAAGTGTCGGCTTTTTGTGAGGAAGAAATATCAATACTTGTTTTCCCTGTATCGAAGTGACAGTTCCGATTTATAGACCCTCCATATGATTTTCCAGGTGCGGCGGCATAGATAACCTCAGTCGAGGCAGACTTTCTGTCCAGGAGGAACCAATGGTGGTTAGGACAGAGGGTGCCGGATGCGAACCCTTGACCTTGCGAATCAGAAATTATTGGGAGTGTGAAAGAGGCCCACAGAGAGGGTTTAAAGAGACAGTTTGTAAGGTGACCGAGATCTGCGAGACCTGTGATCGGATCGTCGGTGAGACGAACGAAAGAAGTGGTGGGCAGGCGCATCAGCTATTGAACTTCTAGGATAAGAGGGAGAGACCTGCCATATAGGCCGAGTGGCAGCAGAACCAGTGATCGGGAAGATCATAGAGCTGCGATCTAGACTTAATACTTTCTCCGGCGAAGGGCTGCAGGCCAGCAAAGGTCAGATACCATAATAATGGTGTAAAGTTTCTAATGTAATTTTTAAGTAAAATAATATTTTACCAAAGCTGTGTGATCTCTCTCGCCTCCCGGGAATTAAGCAAAGTGGGGGTCACGAAGTTCAAAATAAATACTTGACTGTAAAAAATATGAGGCCAATGACCGAGTGGTAGCGTGTCACACTTCTACACTAAAGGTCCGGGGTCCTGTTCTTCGGCTGGACAAGCTCGACTTAGCCTTTCATCCCTTCAGTGGGTCGATAAATGAGTACCAAGCTTACTTGTGGTCTAAACACTGGGGGTTTCCCTTTAGATTGAACACGTGATCGGGACATTTGCTCATGCACCTCATCACCCAATGTCACGTATACAGAGATGGGCACAGTAGGCTCGGCCCTCCTGGGCTGTTGCGCCACTGAGTTTAGTTCAGTAAAAAATATACTAACCCTTTTTTATTCAATTAATCTTTCAAATTTTGTTATTCAATTTTCATACAATACTTAATAAATAAAATGATAAAAATAATAATGATAATTAATTATAAAAATAATTAAAATTAATTAAAATAATAATAATTAATGATAAAAAATTTATTACTCACATAAGTCACAAAAATTATTTCGTAATCTTCACAGTTTAAGATGCATTCTCTTTTTACAGTTACGTTCTGAAAAATAAAACTGTATGAAAAATATTAAATTTTCATTAAAAAACTGAGTCCTATCTTTGAAAGAAACATCAATATTGTTATAAAATATGATTAAGAAGTTAAAAGAAAAAAATGCAATAATAATAAATTATACTCGGGCGTTAATGAGATAGAGAACACTACTATTTATTTTTTCACATTACCATTCCTTCTAAAAGCGGAAAATTTATGATCAGGAGTTCCTTTTTCATAAATAAACACATTAATAACGTGAAAGGGTCACACTCTGAAACCTAATGCTGGCATATTTTCGTCCTTAGCTTCATTACGTTTCAAGTAACACTATTCAATAACGCTATAAACACATGTTATTATTTCTAATTACTATGTTGGAATGGAAGTTGCTGAAAGTTCGCTTCACAAGAAGAAAATGCAAAGCAAATTGCCAGAACAGTTAATTTGCATGTTTCAATTCATAGGTTTAAAACGAGCAAAATAAAAACTTTTATAATTGATATTACAATTCCTAAAGGCTCAATTACTCTATGAATCTATTTTACGATGAAGTCCCTCAAATGAATTGTTTTTGACTTATTACATGTTATTTATTTTATATGTCGTTTCAATATGTATTTAAATTACTAGGTTGTTTTAAATGAACAAATTAATTAAGTCTGTACAATCATAAGTGCATTTCGCTTGTAAGTATATACTGGTCGTTTCTCGCCCACTTTGCAGAGTTTTTTATGATATTCTATGACTGCATACGGTTCTTTTTTAAATATTTATATATTTAAGTTCTAGCATCAAGCTTGCGATTGTTTTGAAAAGTATTCTCATAACTCACGTCTCCTGATTTAGAAAAGGACAGGATTGAATTTCAGAAGTAAGTTTCAGAAACAGAAGTCGTTTAAGTTCCCGGCGTTCTTGTGCTGAATTTCTTCAAAACCCCGTTTTTAGCGGATCTCTACTCAACAAAAGAAACATGCTTGCCAAATTTTAAGTCTGTAGGCCTAATAACTCAAAAACTAGAGTTTTTGTCTATGAAGCTCCAGAAATTCCTTTTGGGTGTCGATCTTTTTTTTTAGCACAGAATCTCTTCTCAACAAATAAACATGCCTGCCAGCCAAATTTCAAGTCTGCGGGTCTATCAGTTCCAGAAATCTGCGTGATGAGTAAGGGAGTCGTTTTTCTCCTTTATATATGTATATGATAAAAGGAATGTTAAAACATTATTGATTTCATCTTGAAATTTATTCAGTCAGACATTTATCAACTATTGCTCCAGCTCTTGAATATATTGGGACGCCAGAATCTGGTGGTTTACCATGATTCATATAGTATGTCCAATTGGTTAAAAGTATGGTTATCTTTCTGTTCAAAAACGGATGTTTACAGTTCAAAGACAATCCAAAGGCCTATCAGCTAGTGGTAACCTGTAGTTACCCCTTAAATTCGAACCCTCCTGTCTATCTGTAAACCCCTCTAGATGTAGTCCACAGACATCATGCCAATCTAATTTGATTTATTAATTCGTATTACTGACTATGAACAAACACAACACAATTCAAATTAAGGTATATAACAATGGTAGAGTGCAGAGGTGTGAGATATTCTAATGCGGGGATAATATTACAGAACCTCAACTGAATCTAAGACGGCTTAATTACACTCATTTACAACTACGCCGCAAACTAATAATCAGCTTTTACTTAATCAATTTTATGATACCTGATTCCTTAATGCTTCGGTTCCTTCACGGAGAGCTTCAGGCACTATCTTTAGCTGGATCAATTGACGATAGCTCCACGCTCTTTAATCTTTAATTCGACTGCTTTTCAATCTTTACTAACCACTTATCCTTGCACACATCAAACGTATCAACTTCACTTAACTTGTCAATAACTACGTGTCGACAGCACATTTACTTCACTTAACTTAACTTGACCTCTTACTTCACTCTCTTTCAACTCGCGAAAACTGAGTTTATATAATATTCCTCATTTACATAAATCACGTTTGGTTTCTCGATGAGGTTGGTTGAAATAAATATTTTGATTCAAAGAGAAAAGAAGATATTATTAGAATCGCGTATAGATCCGTCACAAGCTATATGAAACCTGAAATTATATTTATGAAAATTGTTCCCAGAATGATGTGCCATAAAGATAACGGTCCCCCGATGGCATCAACATATCATTTAGCTGTGAAAGTTGCACGTAGAATGGTTTTTGGCGACCTATTGTTATAAGAAATAGCTGAAAAGGGCCACACAGACTCAAGCCCCTGCACACATGTATTGGATGGTCTTGTATTGAAGAGGGAGTTATCGCGAAATTTTATCCGATACCAGTCAGTTAGTAGCTATGATAATTGACTATCGTCATCACTCTACACTAGAGGTTCTTAAATTGTGGTTCGTGGACCCATGGGGTCCCCAGCACCTTTCTAGGGGTCCGCGAAGGTCTCTCATTCAATGTTAAGGTTTCCCTCTTAAACATACACTGAAAGGCCACGTGAAAAAATTGAAATAAGTGCCATAAAGATAAGATAATTAAATTGATACCAATGAAAAAACTGTAGCGGTTCCTATTTTAGCCAGTAACAACCTCCGGACAGAGGTGATCACTTTTGTCTAGTGGTCATGTTACTTGGCTTCTGATCCATAGATCGCGGGTTCTATCCCCAACAAAACTATTAGAACATGTATTTCGATCTAGAATACTAATTTAGCTTTAATTATAAGTTTACTGTTTTCTTAAAGCGAAAAAAGATGTGTTAAAAATGTCTGTATAAGTAACAGAGGAAGTCTTAGAGAATTATTGAGGAACCTTAAAATCAGTCAGCCATGGATTGGAAGTCAGAAAAGGGTGTTCAAAATCCTGAAGGTCCGCAATGTCAGGTTGATGCATAAAGGTGGTCCGTCTAGAACCGTTGCTCTAGACGACTTTGCTATATTGTGAAGTTAAGGGTAGACATCTTAAAGACCGCAGTGGACGTATTAGAGGAAAGTTCCCTGAAATAGTGAAAAACATTAGAGATAGTTGGAAGAAGCTGTAGCCAGTGTTGGATTAAATGACATGAAGCCCCTTAGGCAGTCAAATTCTCAGGACCCTGCAGCCTGTTTCTGGAACACTAACAAAAAACAAAACACTCTCTTGGGGGCCCCTAAAACGCGTGGGGTCCATAGACAATTGCCTTCTCCACCTAATGAGTAATCCGGCACTGGCTGTAGCCATTAATAGCAGACAATAATGTCATTATGATAGTTCAGGATTGTCGCACATTCATCTGATTTTGGTTTGTGTTGGCGTCTTAGCCTCCCAGTTTTTATTTCGTTAACGAACGAGTCATTGCTGCCATCATTGCTACAGCTTCATTGCGCAACAGGTTATGGTGCAGGTAACAATTTATTGTTTGGCATCACCAATCAGCTTTACGCATCTCGACTATAATAGAATCACTTTCGAAGTTGTCCAGGTCGTTGTAAGGCTTTGCAAAACGTAATAATAGCAATATTGTTTGCATTTTCGGGATGGTAATTACACTGTAAAGATGCTCTACAAATAAAGATAATGTTCAATAAACTTTTTCAAAAATTTGATCATTTGCATGCTTAAAATAAGAGAAGCTTCATAGGAAGTTTCAAGATAATCGGATATTTTTTTAAGAATGTTTCACTTTTCCCCCTCCGTCGAAAGTGTGAATTTAATATCATACAGTTAATGAATGTTGGCTTTACCGCAAGCATATCCTTCAAATAAAAAAACATGTAAAATACTGATTATTAGATCCTATAACATGGGTCCTATTAAAAGGAAAAAGTCAATGGATCAAAATGCAAAACTCTTGTGTTTTCTAAAGCTGTAACTGACTTGGGGTAGTGATGTAGGGTCAAGCGTGCATTATCAGATCCTAACCTCTTCTTCAGCAAAACACTTATAAATAATAGTACAAGAAAAACAATAAATGTACATAAAACCAAAATATTGAATATTAGTTAACCCTAAAATGTACAAGTATACTCGAACGTTATTTAAATAAATAAATTTAACTGATTTGAAAATATATTATATAAAAGGAAGTATAGTAGCATATTGGAATAAAGTTTTGAAAAATAACTAAAATTTCCAAAAAACAAAATTACAAAAATGGAGATAAATAAAAAAATGGAGGGTGAATGTGTCCTGAATAGTGTTGTTGTTGTTTCTAATGCCACCTGTCTGATGGTGTCATATCGAGGCCCACGAAATTCATCGTGGCAAGGGGCTAGGTGTACGCCTGTCTGGCTTTTTTAGTTCTGAGCACCATGTAGGTGACAGTACGATTTGGCTTGGTTTTTACACGATAGATGGCGACACCACCTGTCTCCACCTCCACAATTTAGGCTTGGACTTGGAGGGACGGGAAATATTCTCCAGCCCCCTTCACCCGTGGTTTCTGTTGCGACCGCCCACAAGACTTTCGGACCCACTGATTTAACGGGCACGTACTCCGTGTATACTCGGAGGGTATTTGGTGGCACTGGCATCGAACCCAGGCCTTCCGGTCTGGAGTTCGATGCTCTAACCCACGGCCCGTACTGAATATACTCTGGGTATATACGCGTATACAGTAATACTCCGAACTCTATCTTTCTCTCTGTATCACGTGACAAGTGGGACTGAGTGATAACCGATTAAGTCGAATTCACGTAAATCGGGGTATGATTTTGCATATAAATACATTTTAATTATTTTTAGTTGGGGCGGAGACGAAAGAAAATAATAATTTAGAAAAAAAAATGCTTAGTAAAATCCTAGATAATTCAAATACAAAATCGCTAACCGAAGTTTTTTTTTATGTAGAAAGTTTCATAAAATGTAATAAAATACTCTGCCGGCTCAAATATATTTTTTTTCCTTGCAAATTTTTCTTGTAGCGTGCTAATAACTTTCTTATTCCTTGTTTTGTTTTTTAAAATACGCTCTTTCTATTAAACTGAGGCCGTCTGTTAAATTCCTAACCGTCATTCAATCTTGATTGAACTGGGCCTAAAGACTCAAGTTCTTCAATGTCTTGCTCTTCAGTTGTTAGCTACTGATTGTGGGAATCCAGAAGTTCTTGAACGTCATCACTATCTACTTCTAAAAATTTATTTGCTGTCAAGATCGACAACTTCTTCAATCAAATTAACAATTTCATCAGGCTCTAGCACTGATTTTGTTTGTGTTTCAGTGATGAAATAAATAAATAAAATAAGACGAATCGACGAGATTTGAAAATAGCGTAACTCCGAATTCGTGTAAGTCGGGGTAGCATAAGTCGAGATATTACTGAAAGTATAAAAAATTCACCTATATGCTATACCGTAAAATCATTCACTTATATGCTATACCGTAAAATCATTCACCTATATGCTATACCGTAAAATCATTCACCTATATGCTATACCGTAAAATCCTGCGTATGACGCGCACCCTTAAATTGTGATCTTATTTTTTGTGTCTGAAGTATACACCGGATATAAAAATAAAAGCTTTAATAATAGTAATAATAAATAGATCATAGAAAAAGTTAGACTTCTAAATATATCGAAATACTGTTTATTTAAAAGAAATGATAATCCTTATGAACTTAAAAGGTTGTCGCGCTGTAGAAGTGTACTATTTTTTTTCTCTAAAACTTAAAATAATCCCTTGAAAAAAGGACTTTAAAATATAAGAGCTGCGCACGTACGTTTTAGGTTTTTTCATAAGATATGCGCTATACCTAAAAATACCTAATTATCAATTATTTTTACGGATTTTACGGTACTCCTTTTATTTGAAGAAATTCAAAATTGTAAAAAAAAAAAAAAAAAAAAGGAATACGTAATATATATAAAAAAATTTCCCCTTGTGCAAAAAAAAAAAAAATCATTTCAGATGTATTTTTTGGTAAACATACAATTTCATGCAAAGAAAAGTTTACATTCCCAGAACTAAAATACCCGTGAGTATTCCCAACGAATTTCTCCAACGGTCTCTTTCCACTCCCCCCCCCCCCAAAACGAAAATTAGTCGTTGCGCGACAATAACGCTCTCCATCAGTATCACCCATCCATACGTTCCAACAATACCCAAAGCACGTGCCAGCCTGTGTTCGGGATTTAGGCCTCCCCCTTCCCCCAACACCTGGAAACGGATGTCCTACGACCGTTGCGATGCCGATACCAGGGCATTCGTGGGAAAATTTCGGGATAGTGGCCGGGCAGCTGATGAAATGGGAATTTTCGTTGTTTAATTTCTCAGCTAGCACATCGTAACGTTGGAAAAGTAATGTGGTGGAACTGTGAAACTTATATATTTGGCAGGAAATAATTAAGAGTAATGAGGGTTGATGAAGCCTTATGGACTGAAATGATCAAAGGTTGGGAAAAGTGAGAGTGATATTCAAACATTTTTTCCAAGTTATGGGTTTATAAATTTTAAAAAAGATAATTGATGGAAAAATTTATTATCTCCTAGACAGCCTAAAAACAATTATAGAGAAAAAAACAATTTTATGTTAAAAAAATGTTTAAAGAATTTTTTTAAAAATCTTCCTAAAAGTTAAATTTTTATTTAATACATGTTAAGAATTTTTTTCCTAGTTGACTCCAAAGGAAATTAAGAAAGAAAACGGATAAATTAGGGGATATTGTCCACTGAAATCTTTAGCAGTGTGAGGGATGTGAACCGACTGGGGGTAACCCCTGAGAGAGGAAAACCTAAATGGTTATCTGTTATTCTATGTCATAACGAAATATGTATACAAATGGATGAAAAAAAACAACAATACTTTATTGAATAATCAATTGCAGTTTTTTTTTTCATTCACACAGAAAAGTTAAATTCCCCCCTCCCCTTTATACGCGTTGTTTCATTCTATAAAGTCCCTTACGTCGTTAAAAAATATGTTTCTTAAAACATTTTCTTAAACCCAATATAGAATATTAGGGACAGTTGAAAGCAAAAAGTACATTGAAATTCGAAAGCATATATATTTTCTCTCGGAGCTCTCTCGATTAAAAACAAAAATGTCCAAATAAATTTGTCCTTTAAGAAGGACGTAACAATCAGAATTTCCCAAAATTTATTTGGATTTAGTTTATTGATTAATTACTTAATGAACATTGCACTCTTTGAAGCAAGACGTTTTTTTTTTAACCATCAATGTGTGACGGTTCTATCCGCGCTGTTCCAACTAACAGTCCTTTTGGGGAATTTATGGTCTTTAAAAATTATTTTATTTTAAAACTCCTTTTCAGAGAAGAAGACATGATTATGTAAATTAAGACTACTCTATATAGTCTGGGCTTTCAGGTTAAAGAGGGAAATAGCGGAGTAGAGATTAATCAAATTTAATGTGAATCGCGGATATTTAATATTTGATACAGTAGAACGTCGTTTATCGGAATCAATTGGGACCGGGCACTGCTCGGATACGTTATTGTTCGGATAACCAAAAACCGAATGCGAACCATGCAGTATATGAAAGCGGACACTATACGGATATTGAAAATCATCACAAGTGGGAGACGTGCTTGAAGAAAAAGAAAAAGAGGTGCAAAATGTCGCAATTTTATCTTTATTGTGGAAAATAATCACTTATTTTCCTCACACGAAACAACTGTTGAGTATTGCACAGTTCGAAAACGTATCCGGACTTTAGTTCGGATATTTGACGCTCCGGATAATAAACGTTCTGATAAAAGACGTTCTACTGTAATTGAATTACTTAAGGTGACGAATTGTCACTGGAGATTGAATCTAGATTAGATAGCTAAGAAGTCAGAGCTATTGCCTTGAGTTTGTGTTTTTAGTATTAAAGTCTTCTTATACCTCTCGTACCTCGTAAATTGTCTGCATAGTTATTAATTGGGTGCATCTCTTAACCTTGATCGATTGCATTTCAGTTGTGGTCAATACTGTGAATAAATTAGATTGTTTTTGAAATAGGGCTATATAGTCTTCTTTCGAATCCTCCCACACCTTTAGGCATGCAGGTGAGATTCTTACAAGTGTGTGTGTGATGTGGTCAACAACCAAGTTAGCACCCCATTTTCTAAATTCTTTTTGTATTTTTTAATTTGCTATTTAATATAATGTCATTATCGTTTAACGGATCGCGAAGCGATGCATTACTTTTTATGCTATCTCATGAGGTAAAACCACAGTGTAAAATCACACTCACACAATATTCTGAAAAACATAAGAGTATTAATGGATTCAGAAAAATGCTTAACTAAAGTTACCTTCACCTATTCCATTAAAAAGAGCACAGTGTGAGGGATGGACTCGATTTTAAAACATCCTATTTTTGAAACTACTACTTCAATAAGCAATACATAAATGTATTTTTTATCAAATGAGGCTGTGGATGGATTGGTATTTTTACCATTGCAGACCTAGTACATCCTCAGGAGCTGGTATCTCTCTTTAGTGCGGCGCCATATAGGCGGATACGAGTCGTTGCAGGTAATTTTGACGTCCAGTTTCCTCCGCAGAGGGGGGCACCTGAGCTCTGACGATGCGAACCTGTACTAATATTTTACTTTGCTGAGAGTATCGAAGTCAAACAGAGACTCTAGGGAATCTTTTACATGCCATATAATCATACGACATGGCCACTGTCGATTTTCTGCATCACGAAAATCCACCGACGAAAATCCATCGACAGAAGACCAGCGACGCACCAACCACGCCACCCAGCCGGCCCGATACGTAAAAAAGAAATATACCAAGTTTTTTTTCTCCAATAATGATCAACGGCACATTAAAAATCACTGTGATTGAAGTCCAAACATGGCAACAATGACAGAGAAGAGTTCTTGCGTATTAGAGGGTGCACTTGTTTTTTCGGTAATTTCGGTGCAATGTACGTTTAGAAATCGCTATCTAAAAAGAGCACCAACCGAACAAGAGCATTCCGCGATGGTATAATCAATTTAAGAAAATAATTTGCTTGTGTAAAAAGACGAGCAACTGCCTGCCAAGCGTCTTGGAAACAATAGAGAGGATGAGGACGAACTTTGTTTGAAGTCCACGGAGTCAACGAGAACTGCCATCTGTAAACTTGGGATGCCCTAGGAAACGGTATAGAAAATTTTACAAAAAAAATTAAATTTCAAGCCGTCGTTTGCAAATAAAACAACAAATAACAGAGGACGACAAGTAAGTATTTGTGCAGCATTACGGACCAATGGTAGAGTGATGCTACAAAATGTATAGAACAAACTGGATTACAGATTGGGCGTATGTCGTGTAACAAGGTCACACATCGAACATTAGTAACGGAAAAAAAACTTGGTACATTTTTCTTTACATTTATGTATCTCTTATTGTAACATATGTAGTGGTTTCGATAATAGGATTTTTTTTAAAGAATCGGGTCCATCATTTGGTCATCATCATCCATTTACCCTGTATTTAGGTGGAAGAACTCAGTATTCAGTTGAGCTTTTCAATTTTATTGCTTGGAAGAGAGAACTGACCAAAAATATTACTGTCTTCCAAACAAAGGTTAATATTGGTGTCATTGAGGCAACAGTGATATTTTATGTAGGGATAGTTGGCAGTTTATACATTATGAAACTTCTGAATTTTTAATTAATGTGATACAGTGGCGCAAACAAGGGGAGTGTCCTAGGGGTCCGGATCCCCCCCCCATAGCCCTTGAGTTTCTTTCGATTGATGGTAATCTTACATATATATAAAGTAAAATTTAATTAAGTACTTGTAATTAACAATTTAATCTTTACTAATTCTTTCTAATAATCTTTTAATAATTAATGCTAATTATTAATTCAAAAATCTATTTTTTACTGTTTTTTGTTAACAAAATCAGAAGAATCAATTGGTGTTGTCTTGAGGTATGATAAACGTGACCAGACCGTTTTAAACGGGACTGTCTCTTTTTATACATACGAGTCCCGGTGTCCCCGAAATGAACTCTGGGACGCAAAATTGTCCTGTTTTCGGAAACCGAGCGAAGCTGTTCGGAAAGCTGTATTGAAACTTGAAGGCCAGACTGTATCGGCAGTTGAAGCTGCAAAAGGAATCAATCAACTAAAAGACAATTTGACTCAGAAACAGACCAATCAGTCTCTTCCATTTACGGTCCGTCAATTAATGGTGAAATCAAAAGATAATGGTACTTATATAGATGAAGAGTTTGTGAAAAGGACGGCTACAGAATTTTATAAATTAAGCCGTGAATATCTGGAGCAGTGAACTTGCTTTCTTACCAAAGTAATGGAGATATTTTATTGGGAAGGTCCCCGCAGGGGAAGACATTCAAAAATCTCTGGATTGGAAAGGAGTATATTGACTGCAATAAAGGTACAGAAGTTTTTGATGAATTTTCATTAATTTCTAACTACATTACATCGCAAAAAGTAACCGAATAAAAATGATCTAAATGTTTTCACGGAAACTCGTTGGGTGGAAGTATTCAAGCACTTTCACGCCAACAATCTACAGCATGAAAACTTTTCTATTTTATTTGAATATATTTTATGTTCGCCTGCTACAAATGCTCCAGTAGAAAGAGTATTTTCTAGGATGAGACATATTGTGGACATCTGAGAAAACCCAGCTACTAATTTCAGTTCTAAAAGGTGATGTTGATAATATTAAGGTGAATATAAAAAAAAAACGTTCCAAGATGTTTCATTCTTACTTAAAAATCTTCACCAGCTATATTAAAGCAAATTTGTTCCTCTGATAAATATAAATATAACTAAATATTTGGGGTATATTTTTTAATTCGTAACTTTAAAGCTAACTTTTTCTGAATAAATAATTTTAAAAAAGTGGGTTTTTTTTTCCAACGTATACCTGTTAATTACCTAAACAAAATAATGTCCCGTTTTGAGTCAAAAGAATCAAATGGTCACATTAGGTATGATACGAGTTCGGGGACTTTCGAGCATGACCACCCCCCTCCCCTTGAAATTTTTTTGTGTGCGCTACTGATGTGATACTATGCAAATAAGAGAGCAGAAATTAAGTCTAGATCTTCAATAACAAAAGCTCATAGGGCTTTTGAATGAGAGAAAAAAAGAAGATGTACAAGTTTTTAAGGAAATGTAGAAAATTCAATATATGAGAGGGATCAATACGGATTTATCCACTGGATGCTTGGGGTGGGACCCAGAGGCCCGAAGCCCAGGAGGACCTGGATAAGTTTGCATTTAACCAGATTTTCTTGTAAATTTCAATCCTCCAGGGCCAAGGAGGATCTTTTTCTTTCACTTATGTACAAAAACGCCCACTATCGGGTGTTTTTTGAATTTTTTTCTTCTTTTTCTTATTTAAAAAAAATCCCGTGACTTATCAATGTTAAACCTGCAAACCATTTTTTTATTTTGGTTAATTTTCCGGGTTTTATAAACTTTTAAAGTTTATACGGACTTTTTGCCCACCCGTTACTAAATATTTACATTGCGATGGGAACAGAAATAATGTGGGCTTTTTTTGGATTATCTTTCCATTTTCATTTGTTCTCAAACAACAAATTTCACATTGCCTTGCCAATCCCTGTTTTTCATCGAATATTTACAATAATCTAAATTTCTGCCTTTAATGAAAAATTCCAAATTTCATCACAAAGAAAATTCCCGGATGAGAAGTATTTTAGTACTATGGACAAACTGCCTCTCTTAAAAATGCTGTCACTAATAATCTCACTAAAAATAATTAAAAGTATGTGCAAATCAAAAATAGAGAGAAGAAAAATAATCACTGCCGTACAGTGTACGGGCAAACCGGTTGTGGCCAATTTTTAGGTAAGCCCATACGATGTATGGGCAAACAAGTTAAGAGGTTAACGTCACGCACTACGAAGCAACACAAAAGCTACAGAAGCTAAATTTCGTAATTTTGAGCCACATTAAAAGGGCGAGGATACCACACATAAGCTATCATTTTAATTTCTAAATATCTGCACCACGACAGCGGGAGGATTTTCATCCCCTACAGATTTAATGTGCATCAAACACACAACACGATATCTCTTTAGTGGCATCAAGACTCGAACTCACGGCTCGACTCTCACAACCATGACCAATCAATTACCGTGGCTGACGTTAAATTTAGATAAATGTCTTTTTAGAAATATTTCGTATTAAAGCAGTTTTTGTCATATATTTTTAGAACATTTAAAAAAGAACGAATGTGATAACGAGCAGAGAGGTACACAGCCCCAGTGGCATTACGTACAACCCCGCATCACGAAGGGATGTAAGTTACAATTGTAGGGGGCCCAAAGTCTAATTTATGCCAAGTACGCAGTCCTTTGTAAGATCCGGCTTGGGGTTCCAAAACTTGGCTTTGCAAGGGCTCCAATATTCTCCGTTACGCCACTGTACTAGCACAGGGACATCTTAAGGCATGGACCAACTTGGTCCGGCCCCAAGGCCTCGTCATAATGGGAATCTCCTCTAATTTCTCGACTCAGCCTTAATAAGATCACGATTCGAATAATTTTCAACGCTCAGATGTTTTTGCCGGCTGTATTCTACGAAAATTGGAAATTTCGGACAATATGTCAACTGACTACATGTGACGATCGTCGCCCACGTACAGAACAAGCCCCTACCACCATACATCTTCACTATTCATTCAATCAAAAGGTGACTATGGATGGAACCGATTTGTTAGTCATGCGCATTTATTTGTATCGGTTATTGCTTGTAGGAGTATTTGACTACGTATTCTATGTACTGTCTACTTTTAAGGGTCATAGATATATGGGGCTTACATTTGGGTAAGAGCCCAGGGCCTATTTTTGTGTAGGGACCCAAGGCTTCAAGAAGTCTTAAGACGTCCTTGCACAGGCCCCTCTTATGGGATGTTGGGAGGGTGCAATATAAAAACACTTAGATGAGAGCGTCGAGGGGTAATCTCTACATTAAAAATTAAAAATCTGTTGGTTTATGGGGTGGCATGAACATTAAACTCCTTTATGTACGCCACTGAATTCGAGAGATGTGGGGCCTACTGGGTGTCACATCTTTAAAAAATCACACCCATACAGGTGCCTAGCTACCACCGTATCAATGATATTGGGTCCCTAAATGTGTGAGCGAAAATCCGTAAAATCTTAAGAGGCCTAGAAAAGTGTCTTCAAAGATTTTTGATACAGGGCCCTCTTAGGTTAGTTACGTCAGTGCACCCAATGATTCTGTTCTATACGAAAATATTTATAATAAAAAGAAAATATGTCATTGATATATATTTGCATAATTAATTGTAATGGTACGAAGGTTTATTCAATAAAGTTTAATAAAATTAAATTTTTTATAAATTGTTTCATCAAGTCCAATAGTGACATCTAACTTCTGAAACAGTGCAGCATAAATTTCTCCCTGCGGTGAAATCTGGGAAGACCCTGCAGGTACGGATACCGCAGTTCGAATGTTTTGTTTTAAGGTTAACATCCTTTTTGATCGTCATATTTCACATTATTGTTCAAGTAGATGTATATTACATAATTTTTTAACTGACCTTTGACCAACGATATGGAAATGTTTCTGAGGAAAATCAACCGCATCTACAACCACTAACTAGCTAATATCCTTCTATTGAGTATTTCAATTCAAGGAAAGGAATATATGATTCTTTAAAATTAACAGATAAGCCTAAAAAATTCAGGGAAAAGGTGCACTATGCGCAAAATCATATCATAATAGTATAGCAAATGGATTGCCTGTGGACCCCCTCTTTAACATTTTGCCCATAGAACTAAATGGAGTTCATATCCAGTATAGTTCACGGCACTAATACCACAGCTTTTTTAGAGGAAAACCATCGTTATAGAATTCTTGGAATAGACTAGCAACTATTAAGTGTTCCAACCAACAGTTTTACAGATTCTGCCGCAAATTTTCATGGAATAGAAGAAAAACCTTTAAGAAAAAAAAAGGCGGGCAGTTTGTGTAACAAGGCACGGTAGTAAAAGAGCGCGAAAGGCAACCTCTTGACCTCCGCTGCTTGAAGTTGATGGCGGATAGCAGGAACTACTGTCACGAATTCCAGAGATCGGCGTGAGTTCGGGGTCACTTGAGAGAAAGACCGAATTCTTTTCGTCCCTACATAACATTTATGTAACCGAGGATTCGGTGTCTATTTATAATGAGAGAATGAAAGTTGGAATTCCGTGAAAGCGAGAACATATCGTGTTCTAAAAGATTGAAGGGGAGAAGAAAAAAAAAACGCTTTACTTTTACCAGAGAAAAAAAGAGTAAAAGTTGTTATTTCCCGGCCAAAAATATTTTAAGGTATTCGACTACCCAAAAATTGTGAATTTTGCCAAAATTTGACAATTTTTTTTAATGATTTTATATTATGGACCACATCTTATTAGCTTATAAAAATACCAAGTTTACTTTTTCAATTCACTAGAACAAAACTACAAGTGTTTTAGTAAAAGCAGATGCCATTTTTTCCCCCGCCATACTTTAAAATGCTTTTACTCGAAATGTGTTTTTTTTTAAATGCTCAAATGGGACAGCATTGCTAAAAAAGTTTTGAAAACAATAAAATATAATTTACTGAACATTTTTGTGTACGTTTTGTATAATAGTAGAATTGTTTTAACCTTCAGATTTATCAATTACTGTTTTATTACAAAATTTACAGTCCCTTATGTGAATACAACAACTGTTTTTTAAGCAATTTCATATAATAACTAAGATAAAGTACTCTAGTTTTTGTAAAAGTCAAAATATCTCTTATCCTGAAGGTCATTTCAAAATTGAATAACATTGCAACACATCACAATTTTAAAAATTGAAAATTTGCACGTAAACCTTTCATACAGAATGGGCACCGTTTATGTTATTTTTTGTAAATTTTTACCCATTTTTCCCCCCATTTTAGTAATAATAATTTCTTTTTCTCTTCTTAATTGTAGCATTTTTTTCTTAAAATGTACCAAACAATACTAAAAACAACAACAAAATTCCCGTATCTCCATTTTTTTAAAAAAAAGTTGTCGCAAGTAGTCGGATACCTTAGACTTTGCACTCAAACTGTATTTACCTACGTAATGTTTAGTCCAAAGTTTTATTTTACAAAAGAAAAAAAATCAAAATGCTCCAATATATATTTTGATAATTAATTTCCTCACAAATTTTGTTCATAATATTCTCTATTTTAAGAAAATCATTGTGTGCAGAAACAGTAGTCTCTGTCTCAATAGCGGTAGCGTAACGTACATCCCCCGCATTACGGGAGGGCAGAGATTCTAGGGGGCCCAAAGCCTGGCTGATGCAAGTATGTATTTGGACTTCGAGCTCAAAACTTGACTTTGAAAGAGGGGGGGGCAAAAATTCTATGTGACGCTATTACTGAATAATAATTCTCTCCCTGCAGTGCTGGTTTAGGCTCATTTCAGGCCCTGGGCCCAGAAGATCTACAGGCCCCCTTGGCACTGGCGGATCGAAATTCATAACCAGAAAATCTGGTTAAGGTCCGGTTATCCAGGCTCCTAGGCGCCCTCTCCAAGCGCGCAATGGATAAACTGGCGCTGCCTTCATTCAATAAATGATAATGATAACGTAGAATATTTATTAGAAATAACGTTCCGACAATTTTATTTTTATGGATATTTAAGTTTTTATTTATTGATCTCCCTTAAATTAGGTATTAACTTAAACTCTCTCTACGCCAAAAAGGCAGTGGCCGCGGTAGCTTAAGTGGTCAAGGTATCGGATCGTGGCTGGCGTGTCACGAGTTCGTGCCCAGCACCATAAAAGACCCACCGTGTAGGGGAGAATACACGTTAAATCTGTTGACAGCTCAAACGTACTCCCGTTGGTGGGGTGGGGTAGTTAGGAGAGGGGTGCCAGCTCAGGTGTCGACTCCGTCACTTGACTATGGTTCACAATTACGAAGTCTGTCGCCAAAACCCTCGTGTAGCTGAACAGTGCAACGCGTTAATATTCACTGACTCACTCATTCCCTAATCAGGAGCTGACAATTGATGAGTTCATAGAAATTTATGAGCAAGACATCGAAGAACTTGTGTTTTTAGACCCAGTTCAATCATAAGATGGAATGACGGTGTTAAGAATTTGACAGGTCTCGGTTTATTTAAAAAGGACTACAAAAAAAATATATATAGGCTTCAGCGATCAGCTTTCTCCCCCCCCCCCAACAAAACAAGGAATAAAAAAGATACTAGCCATCTAGTAGGGAAAAAATCTTTGAGACGGAGACAACTTTGTGTTAAAGTCTATATATAACTTTCTACATAAAAATAACTTCGGCTTACGACTTTGTATTCGTCTTATCTACGATTTTATTAAAAAATTTTATCTTCTATATTTTTTAACATTTTCTTTCGTCTACAGCCCAAAATAAAAATAATTTATATGCGAAATCATCCCCCGACTTGTGCGAATTCAACTTTGGAGTTTGGTGTATTACTGTATTCTATTACACTATAAGTTGTTACGGTATCTGAACACGTACAGAGTACTTTAAAAACGAACAGCGTACTAAAATATTATAAATGCTTTTTTTAGCGATCTACACCAAAATAAATATTAATACTTAACCACACACACTCACAGGCATATTTAAAATAAATAATCTAAATTGTACAAAAACCACAATTGCAAGTGAAATTTTAGTTTTTTCTAAAACCTTTAAAGCAGTTAGAGAAAAAGTAATAAAGTTATATCAATAAAAGTTGTTCAAAAATAAA
>BMAO01005438.1:0-30561 GCA_019973975.1 Trichonephila clavata
TAAGCATGTTGAAGAATTAAGAACATAAAGAGTTCTTTCGAAGTGTATAAGAAGGGGAGGAGCTTCCCATGTATCATGATGTAAGTACAAAAAAGTATACAAGCGCAAAGGAATAAATTAGCTACGAGGATCAAGAAAGATGGTAGTGAAAAAACATCTTCAATGCAGTTCAGGATCTCGTCAATTTTCGCTTTCAGTCTGAGTATCTCGAATTGCTTCGAAGTCACAAAAGCTTCGATAGGACAGCGCAAGATTTCATCAGTGAGCTGTTTGATAAGAGCGCAGGAACGTAAACACATTAAATAATACAACAGAACTAACAAGTTAACTGACGTTGGATATATTAAAGCATAAAAAATGTTCTTAAAGCTTGCGAAGGTAATACGAATATATTCGTTGCTTATTTCATAACCATACGAGTACATATTTCCACCACTAAAAATAGAGAATACTGTCAAGAAAACAGAAAAGAGAGCAGACATACAAAATAATACAAGTGTGAAATAATGCATTTGCCTTTCGTTAATGCATGGTGAAATTTCTTGGAATCTATGTAACAAAGATTTTAACTGCGTCTTTTTCAAATACATGGCATACCATGTTCCCATACATAAAATATAGACGCTAAGGTAGGCTAAAAAGGGCGGTAATGATTTATCTTCAATTGCTAACAAATGAATGACCCATACATCTATATTCACAGAAATCAAAATTATCTTGAACATAGCAGATGATAACCGGTGATATAGTTTTACATTTTGTTGCTCATAAAGTCCTGTCCAGGAAAGAAAATAAAACAAGAGCGCAGGCAAACCAAGAGGGCTTCTTTTTGAGAATGAATGAGTTGGTTGTGTGTGGCTTAAGAGTAAGATGGAATGTTATTTCCAGATTCGGAAGTCGATTTCCTCAGAATAGGTGATTTCATTTTTCTTTCTTTCAATAAAAGTTAATAGATTCGCCTCGTCATTTAAACCACGGATCAAAATGCAAGATTCATCATCTATAGTCTTCCTGTTTTTCTAAGTACGACTTAATGTATAACCAATCAATGAAAGTTAAAAATATAACGATGTTTAAGTAAAAGTTGTTATTTAAGACAAAATAATTTCTTTGCAAGACAATTGAAAGTTCTAGAACTCAAATAAGTCATAATTGTAAATGATCAAATAATACATATGTTTAACATTCTGTGTGAAGCCTGTTTCCTCTAGAAAGTTCTGCGCTATTAGATATTTTAGTGTGTGTGTATAAACTGAACCACATCATAGGCAGTCCATTAAATGGTAGATATTTCTAATTGTATCATATATAAAGAAAACTGGTCTCGAACTCAAATTCTGCTTTTAAGGGTAATTTTTCTTTACCATAGAAACAAAATTGATTTATTGACAGAATGAGTCAATCGCATCTGATTAAGAATGTCTTTGACAATAAACATCTAGGGATGATGGAATAGATCGATCAAGTGCAATATGTTCTTCAGAATGAAGAATTTGTAAAAAGATGGTACTTTTTTGACTGTGGGGGGAAAGAAAGCAAAATTTAATTTTATAGAGTAGTTTTTAAAATGTTTATCTGAGAAGCAAAAAGAGAATTTTTTTAAAATAAAGTTGAAAACATTTCAACATTGACACCCAATTTTCAATTTCATGTAGAAAAAAGATTTTTTTCATACAAAGTTTCATAAACATCTGCCAATTCTTTTTGCTATATTTATGTTTATCTATAGTTTACAATAACAACTTCCTTTTTCTTATCGGAACTTTCTACTTATGATTTTCCGATCGAAGACGGACATAAATAAATTCAAATATGAATTTAAGAATGTTGTGACATATGGATTCAATTTATTGTATAAATCCATATTGTTGACTTTCTTAGTTCAATTTTCATGGTTTATTTGATTCAATGAAACACAGCACAAAGTGCTTTTGATCTATTTATTTCTCAATTTTTCCAGTGCTCTTACGAGTTTAAAATTTTTTTAAAAATACACGTATATAGAGCAATTTATTTATTTTTTATAAAATTTCAAAGAAATGCGATTATTTCTAATATCAATAGAGCTGTGGAAGAATTTTAATATATATAATCAACATAATACGAAAACTGTTGTAAAATAAATATAGCTAATGATACAGTCATTTTCAATAACATTACCTCATTTTTGTATAGAAGGTATTATTATTACAGTTATTATTTAAAACATTGTTTGGCTTAGAGTTAGAAAAAATAAATTATTTGAATTTGATCTAAGTTTCTGCATTAGATAGAACTTGTGTAGACAGTAATCTGTTGGTACAAAAAAAAATTCTAACAGTTAACAAAACATGAGATAAGATTTCTTATCCCAAATTCATAAATTACCACGCAGAGTTTTGTGTAAGGATGTGATGTGCATTATTACGTTGAATGTACCTTCTTCATCCAAAACTGCACAGTTTCGGTTGCTCAACTTCGTTAGATGATCCACTTGTTGGACAGGCAATTTTTAATAATATTCTGTCAATGCCTTAATATTTTAAAGTTCCTTAAACGGGGGACATTTCGCTATACACAAAAGGTATTTTTCCCCCATTAAATTAGATTTCAGAATTTCTCTGAATAACTGCTCAATAATCATTGTAATTTCGTTTGCGTTATACTGAAAAAACCTGTTTTTTGTTTTCAGTAATGTTGAAATCAAGGAATGGTCCATTTTTATTGATAATTAAATATAAATGGAAATTCGATAACATTTTGATGCATGTATTGATAACTGCGGAAGTAATTTTTCAGAGTTTTCTTTTTACCATTTGCATGTGAATATTTTTAAGCTCTTTGTCAAACAGTAAAATATAACACAAATGTGTCAGCCAAATAAACATTATGGTAGACAAATCTGCCATACAGAAAAACAAAACCCCTGAAATTTCGAACTTAGGGCTCAAAGAATAATATCTAAATATCACAACAAACACAAAATCTCTGTCCTTGGACAGATTGTCCTTGGCTGTCCCAGATGATGTTTGTCCATACCAATAAACTCCCACTGCCTTACCGTTTTTCCCTGGACTGTTAAAGGGATTCAGCTGTTCTTATGTTCCTCAAGATGAATCAAGAGTAAGTCTGACTCTGGATTCAACAGAGAATAGAACTCCAATTCCTCATAGGGGTACTTAAAATAGCCATGGAGCTATAAGTCCTCTAGTAAGGACTTTTGGTGCAGGCCGATCCTAGCAGGTGTGCAGTACATGCACTACAAGCGGGCGGCGAAAACAAAGGGCAACCGCATATAGTTCCATCAATCTCAGCAATGTTTTTTACGAATTTCTGAAAATTAAACTTATAACTCAAATAAATATGCATAATTTCAAATATGCATAGTTTTAAATATATACCTATTTATTTAACCACGATAGTATGCTTTTTAAAATAAAATAACGATAGTTTGTATTTTTTACGATTTTTTCTAAAATGAGCAAATATTGATGCATTTTTATGAAAATGATTTTTAAATCGTTCTGTATGGATTTCTTATCATTCGACACTCTGTACTAAAACAGTCCATTGCTCTTTAACAATCAGTGATTTAAAAAAGATGCAAAAAAATTTTTTTTAAAGATTTTTCAAAAAGTACTCAAAATTTAAATTAAATATTTAATATAACTTCGTGATTTTTTTAAGATACTCGCACGAAACTTTTTCCGTGTGTCGAACGTTTTTATTTGTGTTTTGTTCAGATTGAAAAAATTGCGGATTTTAATAAGTTTGTGTTTTCTGTCTTAAACCCTTCTTACACAAATTCATTTGTGCAGTATTTCTTTAAACTTTTTTTTAAAGAAAATTACTGTTGTTTGTTATTGATGAGTTAAATTTGGAAATTTTAACTTAAAGACTAAGCCCTCAAAAAAAAAAAACATTCACAAACATGAATTTATTCCAAGTGAAGGACTTGGCGTCGAAAACAGGTTTTTGAGCCAAACGACTTTTTTGAGTAATGATTTATACTCTGTTCCTTTCCGCAATATACCAAACATTCGGACGAATGCTGTAACAACCAAACTACCACAAGTCATAATTCTTTTCAAGAAAAATAAGACAATATATTATTTTATAGACATAAAAAGCATGCATTGATTCCAATTCCAGATGTTCTTTAATCACAAGAACATTTCATCTACATGTAAAATATTTTTTAAAAAAGATAAACATATATCAGGAAAAAAATACAAAAAAAACTTAATGAAATAAAAGTTAAGATAGAATATTTTTTGAATATCAACAAAACAATGTTGCTATTTATTGAGTTTTATAAATTATTAAACAGCTACACAAACTTTAAAATCATTCATTGATATATTCCTATAAAAATTAAATTAAAAAGCAGAGAAGAAAGAAATTATACATAAAAGATGGGAGATCAAGTATTTTTAATTAGAAACTCACCTAAAAATACAATTGAGAAATTCGTATATTTTAATAAAGCTAGAATCAGCCCTATAAGGAAATAATGCTTTCTCTTGACAATGATAAATGCTGATTAAACATTTCCTCCACATTAAAATTTTATATTCTGCTATGTTTGTGCAATCTGCAAGGCATTTCCATAAAAAAATTCGGAATATTTTTGTAAAAAAGTAAGTAGTATGTCATTAAGAAAATATTGTAGAGAATATTTATGTGGAAAAACGCTTGGATAACTATTACATCGCAAATTATTTATCAAAGTAATGCTAGAAAAACCACATGGAAATTAAGAAGATTAAGTAAAAATTCAATTTCTTTTTAAAAAATGTTTAAAATGTAAAAAAATATTATAGATAATATTTTTTAGTTTTAGAAGCAACCAATATAAAAGGACAAATTTGTTGATTTCAAACTAATATTACTTAAGAGTTTCCTTAATTCTGAATGTGACATTAGGTCACAGTAAAAAGACCCTCTCTGAACAGTTTCACATTCAGGCTATCCTGCTAATCAAATAATGCAAGGAGAAAAAAAAATTTTTTTTATCTAAATCATTATCCCCCCCCCCCCCGAGTAGATTTCAAATATAAGAAACTATCATTCAATTTAATTTAGTGTACTAAAAGAATAATTTTCAAAAAAACATTTAAGCACTTGCATTACAAATTCATCCAAAACAATACAATCATACTATTTTCATACAAAATATATGCTGCAAGAGTGTGTCACAATATTACAAAGAGCAAAGGGAAATATTAATATTATATAGCAAAGTTTATCTTTGATTAAAAAGTGATAATCCTGAACTCTTGATATTTCTGCATAACTATAATTTTTTTCATATATTCTTCGCCTAGACATCAACATATTGTCAGAAAAAAGTAAAAGGAATGACATTTTTTACAAATATGTTAATTAAATTGGATTACATCTATCATGCACTAATTTGGCTTGCACATGGATTAGAAACATATTTTTAATAAAAATCTTTTAAATTCTAAAAAAAAAAAAAATTCATTTTTTCTCATTTTTTCTTTTACTTTTACAATCTAAACCTTCATATTTTAAGCTTTTCCATTTCACATATATAATTTTACTAAATAATACAAAATGTACATTTTAATAAATAGTTATCATTATCTGTGCATAAGAGGTTATCTACTAAATCAAAACTGTACATATGATTCTGTGATAAAATAATCTACTATAACCAAATGAATGCAATTAAAAACGAATCTGAAAATCCATGCCATGAAAAATAACACTATAAATAAAAATTCTAACATTTTGCTTTCAACACATTTATTGATTCTTCAAAATGGAAGGCAACAAAAATGTTATTGTCACAAAATTTGAAAGGCATTCTAAAATTTGATAAACCTCAACATGCATATTGGTCAATAACATTTCTCACAGCTAACATACATAATATCATTTGAAATTTCTATACACTTTGCACATCTGTAACTGCTTTATATTTTACATAATACAGTCAAGAGAAATATTTTATAATTTATTCGATTTTATTATTCATGACCTAAAATATTTTTACACACATTCATTTTCACTGTCACAAATAATAAATACATACACTTAAAGAATTATCAATTTAAATCTTAAAGTATATGTGATTATTTTTTTTAAATTAAACATTAATATACTTTTTTTCAATAAAATATCTCTAGAACAATCCAACACAGTGAATTACATACTGTAAAAATGATAAAAACCTTCAAAAAATTGATATAAGAACTAATTTTTTTACAATTTGAAAACACTGTATTGGTTTTCACTGACTAGACATTAAGTGTTATGCTCATGTGTAACTACACACTTCATATTTTGTGAATTTTGCATTGATACACATCTCTGAAAAACTAAAGTTTATTACTTTTGTTCTTGATTCAGCAATCTAATATCCAAAAACACCATTTTTAGCCAAGTTATTGTGTATTTCCTTCTATTCCATTTAATATTCTTCTAAGCAATCAAAAGTAACATTAACCAAAACAAATCTGACCAATAAACAGCAAGTTTCTTGGAAGAGAATCCAAAATATTTCTAAAATATTTCCTCTATTCTTAAAAAATAAATAACATTCTGGTACTTGCAACAGAGACGGATGCTGCTCTAACATTAATTCCAAACATGAATAATTTCAAGATTAGTGATTAATAATACCAACCTGAAAACAACTATTTTTCAGGCTATATTGCAAACAGATTTTTTCACCTTTGCTGACTTGAACTTCTTCATCTAACACAATAGCTCCTTGCTTCCACAAACCATTTGGATCAGAAGTATTAACAAGGAAATTTGAATGATATTTTAGAGTAAACCAATAAATAACGGCAGTTACATTACCATTGGTTATTACTTCAACTTCAGTGGTTTTAAGAGAATTACTGAAAAATGATCTCGTGCCACTTTCAGATTTGTTGTTCAGATCAATGCTGCACAGTTTGAAAGGGTTGGTGATATTTTGATGTGGTAATGTTGAATATTGGATATCTTGATGAATCTGGCACTAATAAAATTAAAAAAATAAAATATAACTTTGACATTTTATTTGCTTTGCATTTTTTGAAAACTTTCTAAAATCAATACTACATTCTTATATATCATTTTATTAAATTGATAGGTTTTTTTTAAATTATGCAAAAAATTTTGATTCATCTTATACTTTTAAAATTTTTACTAAGCCACTTAGTTATAAGTATAAATTTGTACAAATTTTACCCATGATCTGTACATAATAACCAAAAAACTATTCTCTGAAATGTAGCAAGTGCGTCACTAAAATTAAACAAAAAATATAACTAAGTAATCAAGATAAATTAATCAAAAAGTATACCTGGATTATGTTATAAATTTTACAGTCTCATATTAATATGTTTATTATGATATTGAAATTATGAAGCAGAATTAAAGAGATTAAAAAAATACTTGAAGAATATTGCATGTGTCTGCAAATATTGAATTATTTATACCAGAAAAAAATCATTTTTCTGAAATACATGAAAATGAAATTCAAAAGTATGACAGTCAATTTTTGCTATAAAAAAATTCAAAAGCTACCGAGTTCACAACATTATGAAAATCATCCGATAAAATTTTCTTCTTTCAGATTTAATGTAATTAATTATTAGAAAACATCAAATAGCACAATGTAAAAAGTATTTTTGCATCCCAGAATTAAAATAATTTCCTTTCTTTTCCTAAATTATGACCACAAATTATGTCTTACCTGCTCTCTTTCTGAAGATAAAATATCTCTTACACAGTATCATAACAGAAATATTAATTTCTGAAAGAATAGTATACTCTACTATTTTAAAAGTAGTCAGAGAAATTTTGTGATGAGATGCAAATAAAAATTTATTATTTTTAATATATATCAATAGTCTAATCTAATCTCAATCGGCTATACAGCCGATTGAGGTCAATTTATATTTTAATCTATATAGATGTCATTTTAAAAGAATTTAAATGAATTGATCTAAACATACATTGGTGAAACTGAAGGAATGCTTTAGAAACAGCAGAAATAGAAAAATAAATACTGTAATATTAAATAAATTCTTCTGCCTCAATGGAAAAAAAAAAAATTTTAAATTAAAGTAATTATGATGCAAATATATTTAAAAATAACAGCTCACCTTGTAGGCATTCATAATCTGTGAAATTTTATAGCCATCCACTCTTTCATCCGAAACTATTTTTGAATGCTCTTTTAAGGTTGCACTTTCAACAAGTACAGCATGTATTTCTATTTCTCCAGGAACAACCAATCCAGAATCTTTCAAACACTGCATCCTGAACGAATAAAATGATTTTAAATATCTCACATGGTTTATATAACACTTTTAATATTTAAAATTTCACGAACACAATCACAAAATAACTCAAAATAAATTACATTTTACTGAAAAGCAATCATACAAAACTTTAAAGAATAAAATAATGAAGGATTGTTTCATTGGAAAATGTAGAAAATTGTAGTTAAAATTTCAAATCAATATACACAGTAATATTTGCATATAATGACTGGTAATGCTTCAGAATTATTATTTATACCAAAAATTACATTTCCTATTTTAAAAAAATATAAAAACATTTCTATGTCTAAAGTTGTTAATTTTATTTTCCATTTGTGATATGAATGTATTTGCAAGAAAAAAAAATCGAAAAAATTAAGATTACACAAGTATAAATTTTCCAAAAAAATTTCTTACTAAAAATTCTAAGATGAAAAAATATTTAAATATACCTTAATACTGTGACATCTTCTAATAAATTTTTCTTCAATAAGCCACACATTTCCACAGGGTCTACTATCAAAAAATCACATTGCATTTTATTATTGCAGAAATCTTCATATGATTTAAATATGAGTCTTTCGTGAGAAATTTCATGTGCATCTCGTAATTGCTCAATTTCTGATTGGTACTGTGTTTTAAGTACATGTACAGTATTAGAGCTGTCTTTCAGAAATTTTAAACTTAAAATTGGAAATGAAGATATATCTAGAATGGAAGCATTGTCAACAGGAGATACATCTTTAAGATTCAAACTGATCACATCGCCAGTAACATATGAGTTTAATAAATAAATTAGGGATGGATCCATTGTCAGCTTTTGATTAAAATTATTTCTGGGTATGGAATTTGAAAATTTAACTTTCTTCAACTGGAAATGACCTCTGCATAAAAATTCTGCCTCAATGTTATCTCCAATTTTACAGAAAGAAGAGGCACCTAAAATTGAAAACATGAAAAGAAATTTTAAAAATAATAACATTTATATCAAATTAAAATTTATCATAATTAAAAATTCACTACATCTATATACAACTAAAAAACTTACAATTCAACATTTATAACTGTTGATTAATATTTGAACTAAATACAATTTTTAATTAATATTTTGATTAAATAAATTCTATAAATCTTATCACAAAGTATGTGAAATCATTAAAATATACAATAACACAAAAATAATACTATAAGATTTTATTTTCAATTTAAAGAAATAATTGGTATTGACACTCCAAGCATTTCTCCCTCTCTTGAAAAGTCATTCCTAATAAAGTGTTTACTTCTCTTATGCAAACTTTTTTGAACAGGGAAAAACACCCTGTTTCACTGCTGAATATGAGACTAAGAAAATGCAAGAACACTTCCCTGTTGTTGTTTTTTTAAAGTAATGATGTAAAAAAGAGTAAAGGTGACCTTCTCTCTCTCTCTTTTTAAATAGGAGAATAAATGGAGTATATTACAAATAATTATCAGATATATGAAATAAAACTGATTTTTCTCTATTCAATTATACTTTTATTCAATACTTTTAATTTATATAAATTTTAAACCTCTAAATTATGTTTATATGTTAAATAAAATTTTTTATGGAAAAAAAACCTAAATTTTTTTTATAGTGCTCTCTTTTTAACACGCTTTTATAAGTTTCACTTGCATGTAACGGAATCTTGGAACTCGATTTTTACCCACTTTAAAAAGTCAGATTAATTCGAAATTTTGCACACTTGTCAAGGACCGATGACAATAAAATAATTTCATAATTTTGTTCCATTGCCCTGATCAGGACATCTGGAATAACGATATCCTGATTTGGCGATTAATTTCATATACCTCTTCTAGATTTGGCAATTTATTGCATATACCATTTTCAGATTTGGCGACTAATTCCAAATTTAGCGACTCAAAGATTAAGGTGCAACCCAAAAAAGAATACACTTGCGGTTAAAAGAAATAAAACAAACTCAAGTGTTCTCTCTCTTTATGTGAGAAAGGGTAGGTTGAGTGCGTCAGCTATTCCTTACCATAATGTAAACAATTGTCTAGTTTTTCTGAAAATGGAAATTTAAAAAAAAAGACTCGTGCATGTGCGGAAAAAAAATTTATGTTCTAACTGCTAATTATTTTTTATTTTTATAAAGCAATACGTTCAGAAGTTATGATACGAATTAACATTATAGCAATACTTTAAAAGGTGATAATATGATTAACACTTAATATTACCATGTGTTTATTCTCTCGCTTGTTTGTCTGCCCGGGTAGAATTTTGTAATTGATTTTAGACTAACTTCCCGATGAGCTAGAGACTTGAAAATTGGACCATAGCTCAGAAGCGAATTACAATGCATGAAAATGTGGGAAAAGGTGGAATTTTATACTTTTTAATCTGTTATAAAAACATGGTACACTAAAAAATTTTGTATCTATAGAGAGGAATCTTTGTGAAATATAACGATACGGGACTGATCCTATCCCTTCAACGGAGAGAATAAATATGCTTCAGACCCATTAATTAATATCCATTGAAAATCAAGACTAATTCCAGCAGCTACGTAATCCGCCCCTCCCCCGGCTCCAAATATCAAACTCAAGAATAAATTAAATAAAAAGTAAATAATAGTTTGAAAAACTAAAAAAACATGTTTTTATTGTGGATCGAACTAAAAAATGAAAAATAAATTATAGTTAAAAAAAACTAAAAAACACGCTTTTATAGTGAATCGAACTAAAAAGTAAAAAAATAATTTTTAATATAAGAATAAAATGATTTACGAGAAAGTTAATGTCACTGGGGTAAAAGCGTGGGATGCTTTGTACTACATTTGTGCACTAACTCAGCATTTCGGAATAGAACTAGTAAGAAATTATAACAATTGAGATATCGAGCATCCCACGCTCTTACCCCAGTGACATTAACTTTCTCGTTAATCATTTTATTCTTATATTAAGAATTATTTTTTTACTTTTTAGTTCGATTCACTATAAAAGCATGTTTTTTTAGTTTTTTTAAATTATAATTTATTTGAACTTGTATTAAGAGGACACAGTACGATTCAATTGACAAAAATCGGTCAAAAATCAAATTTAATTTTTTTAGCCAAAATTATTTGTTATATACTTTTCTATAATGTCACAAAATTTGAAAGCTCTAAATTTAAAAAATGTGAAATTATGATAGCTTTTACTTTCGTTTTTATTCACATCCCTATGACAAATCAAAACTTTAAACTGACTTATCTCAAAAAGATAAAATAACTGGTTTGTCTTCATTTAAAATGCTAAGGCTTTTTTTCCTATTGGCCAAATGCTTCAAATTTTTTTTTTTTTTTTTTTTTACATATTGCTAATAGTTTATATAACAAAACTTGGTATGCATTTTTGAATCAAAGCAATACTTATTTTTTTTTTAAATAATTAAACTCAAAATTTATATATTTTTAAAGGAATTTTCAATAAGCATTCATAAAAAGAAGTATTGTACAAATACAAATAATGTTATCATAAAACCCATACCAACTTTTGTTATGCATAGTTTGTACGTACTTGTAAATCAAATTTCATGCATGTACGTAAATTTTTGTAGGAGTAGCATTTTAAAATCACGTCACAAATTTGAAGTTTTTCACTTAAAAAATTAAATGCCTAGCTTTTTATGAAATTTTGAGCACAAAATCTGTTTTACATAGTATACACACATAGGAGGCAACCAAAAAAAATTTGAAAACCCTTAAATTAAAAAATTTTGTTTAAATCGTACCATGTCCCCTTAAGCAACCATATCTTCTCTACAGTGGCGTTTTTGACAGAACATAACACACATTCAGATAATTTTTAATTTTAAAGGAGGATACATTTTTCTTCAAAATGCAAAAGTACTTCTAATCATTTTCTATCAAGTTTAATTTTTTTTCTTTCTCTTTCTGTTTTGCAATGTATTCATGCTTAATTTTAAAAATAATTTTAACATTTAGAAATGTATCCTTTATCCCAAAATTAGAGCAATACGAAATTATTGTTTTGTTTATAAGTAACAAGGTGGTATATTTTTATATATCATCTAATCCTGCTGCTGAAATGTTATTATATTAAAAAATAATGCCTGCTGTGGAGAAGACAGAGTATTAGATGTGATGCATGGTTTTGAAAGAAAGTTTTTGTAAATGTTGAAAAACTAAATATATCATATAAACGAATCATATAACTGAAAATGCGAATTATTTTAGTGTGTGCTGGTATCAAAATAAAACACTTCACTTTTAACTAGCCAAGGAGTTCATATTCAATATTAACTTCTTCGCAAAATTGCTTATAACTTCTATTCAAATTGTAAAGAAACTTAAATATAAATATACGACTCACTGCAGTCAAGAATATTTATAATATGTAAAAATTCTATTCCTCCTCTTATTTCAGTACATTTTAAAAACTGTACCTGAAAACAATTTTTTATATTTATAAGTGAGGCCTCATCTTTCATTTTTAAATATATAAAAAGTATATGAATTGCAAGACCATTTCTGAAATGCTAAAAGCTTTTAAAGAAAAAATCATAATTTTTGATAGTTCAAAATTTTAATATAATACACAAATATACATATTAAGCAAGTACGTTTGAAAAGAAAAAATAATTTATTTAAAACTTGTACTTCACAAATAAAATAAATCGAAGTTCCTCCTAAAATAAATATGATTGAAAGAAAAATATTTGTTTAGCTTGAAAACAATTGCAAATAAACGTTCATATAAGGGTAAATCCCTGAAGTGTGATGCAATCCTAATCGATAAAATATACAATTTACTGTTGGTATCTTATCCCTACTGCATGGGTGAGTCAAAATTTTCTTGTCATGTAAACCAGGGGCGTCAAACAAATGGCCCGGCCTGTATATTGGCCCACAATAGTATATATCAAAACTTCTCCTGAAATAGGAAAGATAGTAGCAGAAAAGAGATGTCAAGTATCAGGAGAAATATTATATATTTTTTTTCTCTTTTATATATGTTTATTATGATAGATTACTCAAAATAAACCTACAATTCTATAAATATTCATTTTCTTTGCAGCTCAACTTAAGTTACACCTTTTTTTTTATTTGGTCCAATCAGCCTTTGAGTTTGACACCCTTAATGTAAACTGTTCGGATGGGAATGGCTAAATAGGTACATTTAAAAAATTGCATTAATTAAAATTAACCATTATAGTTTATATAATTTTTAGTGTACAAAAGGTGCATTTTGGCTGTACAAGCTTTAAAAGGTTTATGAAAAAAAAGAGCACAAATTTATCTAAAAGAGTACAGTTGGTTACTTTAGATATTGTTAAATGCAACAAAGTATTGGAAGTCAATTCCACAATTCATTGTTATAAAAATATATGGAAAGTTTCAGGACTTATTTTTATATTTTTTCATGGAAACTATAATTGTAAGAGTGGCACCTGCCAAAACCGCGGGCCCCTCACTGTTTGCCCAGCTCACAAATGCCTAAGTCGACTCTGCGCAAGCAAATGAAAATGCAATCTTATGTTTGTCAAGATCATGGTGCTGCAGACTGTATTTTTCATGTATTTTAGATGCTTGTTTTATATCTTCTGCTTCAATCTGTTAAAGTCTGAATTTAAAATTATTAAATTCTTAACATTTGCAACAATGCCATTTATAACTTTTAAAAGTATGAATGTGTTGTCAAATTATTTCTTTATTATGTTGACTATTTAATTAATATTAAGTATAACATAACACACAATTTTTTTGAATTTTATAAAATAAGTATTTCAAAAACTTATACATATACTTATAATTTTTACATTCCGATATTTTAGCTTCTTAGTTTTGCATTTATGCAAAAATTTGCTGTATATTCACCAAATTTTTCAGCATATTTTTAGTTCATAACATGTAGTTTTCCAACAAATTGTATGAAATTTATGGAATATTTTTAAAAATGCCAAAGATACAATATATTAAAATTTGAATTCAATATTACATTCAAAAAATATTAGTACTTATAGTAAATAATTTTTAACTGCATATGAGCTACATAAATATTTTATATTTTGAAATTTCAAATGAAGTTTTTCTAATATAAAATTCCTAGTTTTGTATGGTTAAGATTACAATAAATATCCAGATTTGAATTATTTGGTCAACAGTTACCCTTTAAGAGAAGATAAATGTGAGGGATTTTGCATAAATAGATATTTTTTAAACCTGAATTTAAAATTGATCTTTATATTTATCTATATGCATAAAAGTTGACTGTAAATTTTTCCAGATACTTTTGATTACTATTTATTCACATATTCAAGTTTAAAAATATGAATTTGTGGGAAAGCCCTTATTCATGCTCTTTTTGAAGTAAACTGAAATTCAAGCATTTAAAATTCAAATATAATTCAGTATCCTAACAATACAAAACTAAGGACTATACGCAAGATGCCCTGAATTATAAAAAATCTGGCTTTGAAATTATAAAAAAAAAACAAATGGATCTAAATTAGATTTTTTTTTTCGTTATTTTTATCAATGGGTAAGAAATTTTTTCAAATACTTTGATGCAGTTTAAAAAAGATTCATTTTTAGTAGTTGAAAATTTTAAAAGGTTTTAAGTTTTGATGTGATTAAAGTGATTTGTATTTATTTTTTTTAACCTTATAATGAAATAATCATGTTTTAAGAACTGAAAGCATTGATTTAGATAAGAAAAAAGAAGCAATGAAATATAGTTATAGATATTTTTTAGAGAGTTAGAGATATATTCCTTCCTTCTTTCCTCTGTGGTTTAACAGCCCAGGGTGGGCCTTGGCCTTCTCAAGAAGCCTTTTCCAGGAAAGCCTTCTTCCTGCAAGTGTTCTCCAATTTTTAGTTTTCAAAACTAGGAGATCTTTTTCTAGATCATCAATTCATCTTAGATTTTATCTGCCTTTCCTCTGTGTGCCAGTTGGTTGGGTATTGAAGTTTTTTTAGTGGCACAGTCTTCGTATTTCTGTACAAAAACCAAATATTCCAAAATCCTATTCTCAAGTCCTTTAAACCTTTTCCAAGTGGCTTCATAGAAGTCAGCCTAGATATATTTTTTTCTTGAGATTTCCTAATAAGTTTTTTTATGGGGTAAAGTTGTTAGCCCCCCTTAAACCAGAAAGACCGGTCCCATTTTAGTCGCTTTCAACAACTCACATAGGCTACGTTGGAACTATTTTTTCATGCCCAGTCATCACATTGGTGAGATATATATAATAAAAAAATTCCATTTGATAATTTTAAGGGGATGAAAAAAAATGTGAATTTACCAAGCAAAGTAAAAAGTAATTTGTTCAAGTATATAAAATATCAGATTACTCTTCCATGCCCCAACATGTTAAAACCTTCAGATCAATATAAAACCAAAAGTGAATATATAATCTACTTTATTTATGTGTTGGGACTTTTTTCAAAACTTTAAATAAAATGTTATATCAAGAAAACTACAAAGAATTTATTTAATTCAAACCCAATAAAATCTCATATCAAGCTAAATTACAAACACTAACTCATAGTTCATATACTAAGGGGTCTAAAGAAATTCTTTCCAGTTTTTTACGATTGCTTCAGAGTAAGAACCAGGTTCCCTGTGAACCACAAAATTTTCTGTCAGTGTCCATTGTGTCCCCACAACCCTCCCTAATTAACTTTCAAGATGTTAAACCTTTAATGGGGTGAAAGAATTTTGGAAGAATATGACTCCAATGCTTCTGTAGGCCTTACTTGAAAGCAAGAAAATACATGTAGTCTCTTTTCGAAACATCTCTAGTCGGGAAGGATTATATGTACATAATACTCAGAGGGTTAAAGTTGAAGTTTTTCTAAACATCTTTAATGTAACAAATAAAAAAAGATAGATTCAAAAAATATTCAAGAAAGATGACTGTTCAGAAGTTTTCAATATATTTCATAGGGTTTATCTTTTTATAAGATATATTTTCACCAAGAGGCAAACACTTACCTATGAAATAAAAACAATAGATTTTTTTAACTCTTGATAAATATTCTAATTACAATAGTAAAGATATACATTCTTTAGATTAATTGGAAATATGCCACTTTGACTTGAAAGATTAAAAAAATAACATGAAAAATAACTCAAATAATAAGCAGTTAAAAAAAATTTAATTTTAACCTTTTAGATTTCAATAAACACTTTGTTATATTTAAAACAAGTAATTTACAAGATTTTACATTAAAAAAAAGATATTATTAAAGTTTTTAAATTGATTTTAGAAAACAAGGATATGTATTCTTATTTTTCAAATCTTAAAAAAAAAAAAAAAAACTACATGAAACCAAAGTGAATAAGTCTTTCACAAATGTATTAATATCATAAAAGTTACAGGATTCAATTTTGGTAACAAACAGAAAAAATTTTAACAAAGGAAAGAAAACAAATTAAGTGAATTTCTACAGCAAAAATCAAAAACAAATAAATTACCATAAAAAATAGTACTTTACCTTCTAAATATTGAGGCAATACAAAAAAAATTGCTTGTTCCCAGCAACCATGATCAGATTCTTTTTTTGGAGCAGTTGAAATTTTATCCATCTCATCCAAATGCAAATCAAACCACATCACAAAGGCATCCAAATTCCCACTTTCAATGCATTTGTATGAAGGATTCAAAACTTTGCCTTGTAATAATAATTTTATTTCCTATAGTTAAAGAAATTAATGCAAAATTAAGTGATCATTACATAAATTTTGAAAGCTTGATATAATAAAAAGAAAAGGATTCAAAGATAAAAACTAGTGCCTATAAATATAAACACCAAACAATTCTAACTTAAGTAAAATTGTTATTCAAATATATAAATTAGCATACATCAAATATTATTTACACATTAATCTTAACCAATGAAATACTGCAAGGTATAAAACAACTTAATGTACTTATTTGAAATAAAACCGTACTTTTTTCCCATCAATGTGACTGAAAATTATTTGTGGTTTAAAATTGAAGGCATAAAAACTTCTCGGAAAGGGAAAATTAAATATGATACTGATGATTAGAACAATTAAAGGTTTATATACATAAAAAATTCTTAATACTAGTAAACCAAATTAATTATTCCCTTTTTATTAGTTGTCATTTAAATTTTTTTAAATTTCTTAGGTATCAAATATAGAAAACCCATTTTACACTATTTCTTCACAAAATTGTGTTGGGAATTTTAGGTGCAGCTTAGATTCAAGTAAATATGGTATTTCTCAATAATTCAAAGCAAAATAGTTTTTATAATTATTCATGCATAAAAAAAAATTATATTCCTTTTTTTCATAAAATCAAAACATTAAAGTTTATACGTTTTATGCAAAGATTGAAAAGAAAAAGATGTCTCCTCGTTTGTTTATTCAGAAACACATACAATTCCAGAAGGTTATTTTGTGTTACTCTTACTCATTTGCAAATATATTAATAAATGGTATCCGGCATTTTACGTCATTGGCAACCTTAGAAGAATTTTGGTAAATGTTTACTTGCACAGGAAAATGTTTAACAATAGTTTTGAAGATTGCATCTAAAACATACATTTTTATTTGTGTTTTTTCCCCCTCCAAATGAATGCTGAGATGTAGAACTCTAAGTGGTAGCAAGCTATTATGTTATGTTATGCAAGCATATGCTAAAATGGAGGCAATATGATCAAGGACAATGACAAGAAATGATTCAATTGCTTCACAAATTTCTCCAAATATCTATTAAGGTGCAAGTAATCTGCCAGTATTATTTCTACACACACATCTTGAGAACCTACTTCTGCAAACCTCCATAATACAGTAATTGTTGTGGATTTTTTCCTGTTCTGTAACTTCCAACTGAAGGATGCATATCTCCTAGAGATAATTCTCCAATCTATTACCATTTTTTTTGTCAATCATTCTTAGTTATTTTTGTCAGAACCTTACCAGCAATAAATAAAACACAGTGTTAGTGTGTATTATGCAGTATAAAACAATGGTTTAAAAGCTACTCAAAAGAGACTAAAACATATTATAAAATGAATTTATACGATCCATTATTTATATCTTTACATACCAAATAAGCAATAAAATGAATGATTGAATACTAGTTCTAACATAAAAATAAATACAGATACTTGTATTTTACCAAAATAATGAATACTATTAAGCCAGTTAATCCTAATAGAATTTAAAGGACTGACATAAAAATACAAGAAATGTACCAACTAAAGGCAATGTATCCCTTAAAAACTTTTTCAATTATAAATTTACACACCTCATGTGAATTGAAATTCGCTTGAAGAATACGAGATGGTTCACTTAAATATTTCAATTTCAAATTAGAAACTTTTTCAGTAGAGTAAGGCTCTTCATCTAAGTATTGAGGAATAACTCCTTTTATATCAAGTGCTTGCATTACTTTGTCTTCAAGGCTGCAAAAAAAGAAGCAATGATTATACTAAATTTATTTTTAAAAAACATTTTCTTCCCTCAAAGTACAAATTGGATATTATTATATATAAATTAATGCATATTATATCTATTTTTATAAAGTACATTTTTGTAATACAAGAAACATGTATTATCATAACAGAATTTTTATTTAATTTCAATACCTTTTTATAAGAAACACCTACATACAGATTTAAGGAAAATTATGATACTCATTGTAACCTTCCAAAATGAAACATTTCAATAACAACTTTAATATATAATAGAATAATATTAAGCACCTCCAAATTTTATATTTAAAATCATTCACAATAGTAATTTTTAAAAATATTAAGAAATACACTTTATTCATTAAAAAATATCTATGAAAAAAAAAATAATACACAGTATACTCACGATAATTTGAAGTGGTAGGGACCAATGAAAAACTTTGAAATACCAAGAGGGTAGGAAAAAAACTTTTGAAATATACAAAGAGAAATTTTTTCTAACATATTTAAATTTGAAAGTTTGTAATAAAACAACAATTGTGCATATGTATAAAATTTATTTTAAAGTATTTTTTAAAAAGTACATATTATACAGTATAAATATTAAACAGAAGTTTAAAGTCCTATACTAACAATAAGTAAAAGAATACATACTGTACATAGTTAATCTTTTCCAACAAAAAAAAAATCTGTTATCTTTTTTTTGTTTTTGTTTTATGGCATTCAATCTACCTTTGTCGATAGATATTTCTATTGACAAAACTTGGAAAACATCTGCAAAAACATTTGCGGCTTGGAAAACATCTGCATCAACATGATTTTGAAGAGAAAGGTTACGTAGTTTGTTTAGTGACACTTTAGCTTCTGTCAGAGTTGTAAGAGTCATCTCATCTGATTCATCTGCGTCACTTTCTGTTTTATTGTGGTTTAAAGCTCCAATTTCAGTATCAGATAAGGTTCCCCATACAGTGATGTCTGTGTCGATCTGCACATAGTAGTCAAACATTAAATCTTGTACTGAATGAGTTTCCCAAAGGGATGTTTCAGCATTACATTCCCATGAGTAAATAGTACACATCAACCAGATTTGGCATGGGGAAGCCCAACTTTTTAAAAGAGTTGAGAATTGTCAAAGAAGCGACAACTCTCCAAGTCTTGTCAATCATGATCAAAGTCATTAAAATAGAAAGTTACATTCCGTTGATTTTTGAGGTTATCCAAAAGGCTTTTAACAACTTAACATCAATAAAAAGTTATACAACTATGTATGATGTCTTGGTTGAGTGGTTGAAGTTTTGAGGGGAAAATTGAAGTTTCACACTTGATAAAAGAGATGTGTTATTGTGCACAGTGCAGTTGTCTGAAAATAAGAGAATACACTGTTTCTGGATTTTCATATCCATGTGCAATGAAACTAATCATTCATTAAAGAGTTTGGTGATCATCCGTGCCTTCTTATTTGAGCAATATGTAGTAGGGAATGAGCTTATGCAATTGACACACCAAGGTTTTGCACATTTTTTTTACAGCAAGAGGAATAATCTTTTTAAAGCTATTCAAATTTACAGCCAATAAAACAGTTAACCACTTCCTGCTATGTTTTCCTCTATAGCATTTTTTTTTATTAAATGTAAATTAGGGTTTGCAATCCCGTGCTATATTTTCAATCCCAGGATTTCAGGATTGCATTATCCAAATCCCGGGATTAGGATCGAACTATTTAAGAAAAATACTTGCACATTAGCATGGTTGAAATTACATAATAAAACTAAAATCATATTTAAAATATTGGTTTAATATTATTAGTTATTGAAACAAATCAAAACAAAGCTTAATTCATTATGAAAAAACAAATAAAAAATAGTACATAATGAATTCACTAAAAATAGTACAAATTGAATTCAATAAACATTGACCCATTTGAATTAAAAATTGATATGTTTGAGATTTTCCAAAATCTTATTGAATTTAAAAAACAGAATAAAAAGCCCTATTTTATTTTCATTGAAACACTGTATTTTTTTTATGTTTGTGAATTTGAACTGTATTGTAAGACATTCTAAGGAAGTAGATTTTTCAAAATTAAAATTATGAAGTCTGAACTGAACCTTTTTTCTGACAAGCTCACATGTACCTTTACTCAGCCGTACAAATGATAGAATGGATTTACATAAAATTTAATCTAAAATTTTTTCTATTTATACAACTCTCAAAAAATATATATATATACTTTCCTTTCTTAAAAAACCTTATTGACATACAACATTAGAAATTAATCATAACACTAAAATTAACTCTAATAAAAATGCACAAAAAACAGACTTCAATTTTATAAATAATAATAATAAATACATTGTATATTTCACAGTCCAATAAAAGTCTGTTTTTTAGCTTCCTCAAAAAAATATTTTTGAAATATTTTTTAAATATATAAATATTAATACATACAATCTAATTCGGAAATATGTTTATAATGTCAGCAAAATAATATTACTAAATTTATCTCTGTGTATATTAAAAAAGAAAACATTGAATAACTCACCTATAAATGAGTTAATTCACAAACTTTAAATATTCGGAAAGAATTTTGAAGGAATACTTTTTCAATGCTCCAAACAGCAATAACAGAATACAAAATAAGAATTTACTTATATAATAACAAAATAATATTACTCTCAATTTATCTCTTAAAATATAAAAGAGAGAGAAATCTAAAAAAAACACATCTTTTATATTGACTTTAAATGATAATTCAGAAAAATGATTCCTGATTGATGATTCAGAAGAGAAAAATTAAAATTTATTATAAACACATCAAACAAATGAGTCACATTTTTTTTTATTACTGGGAAATAGCAATGAATGTTGTACAATGTCTCGTTTTGGAAGTGGAAACTCTCAATATAAATTTTAATGAGAAAAAAAATTTCAAAACATAATTTAAGCAAAAATTAAATCCTAGAAATAGTTATTTTAATCCTGGGATTTGAAAAAACACTGGGATCTCGGGGCTGCCAAAACCCTAACTTAAATAGAATTTCCTTAAATGAGAGGTAAATACATAAGGTTCATATTCAAAGCAACCGGTACCAGCATTAATTGTGCCTTATTCAAAATGTATCTTACAGGAGGTACTACAGTATTTGTATATTAATTTATATCTTAAAATACATCATAATTCAAAATTAAAAACATTATTACCCGTTGCTATTTAATATGAGGTAAATATAAACGATTGATTTGGACTAACTTCAGCAGGCCAATTTATTCGAAAATGAGTCTGTTGATGGTAGAGATCACAAAGATATATTTGAATCTCAAGAGTAAAATGTAACTTGTTGGGTGGATGACCAGAGTGCCTAGTTCTTTTGAGCTTTAACCTCTCATTGTTAGGATTTTGAGTGACTGTAACATTATGACTCTTGGCCTTTGTTAATTAATAATACTAAAAATGTATAATAAACTTTTAATAAATTATAAAAATAAGACTTTAAAAATAATAGATTACATTAAGTGCTTGAGAAAAAATAACTTCAAAATCAGTGCAAGCATCGAAAATGAGAGCAGATTCAGAAGAGTAAAATAAAACATCTCCTGTTGCTAGATATCTTCCAAAAATTCTAATTGCCTCTGTCCCCTTCAAGTTAGCTGACACCGAACAACCTGTGGGTAAAAGAAATGTCCGTTTTCTGACCCCACTTGCGATGGGGAGATACAGAAGGAAATAAGAGAAAACATATCAAATTTCACGGTTTAACATACACACCCGTCTAGAACCCTTTAAGGTTCAACACAAAAGAAAACTGACAATAAACGTATACAGTACAAAATAAGTGAATAAGATGCATTAAATGTAATATCAGATTCAAAATACTTTGAAAAATATTTCAAAATATAATTCAGACAAAAATTATAAATTGCGGGATTAGTTATTTTAATTCCAGAATCCCGGGGCTGCAAACCCTAATGTAAATGATTTTTTCGGCATATGCTTGAAAAAGAGTCCCATTTCATCCATGTTGAATATGTTATGTGGATTGTACTCCTTTGTTAAATCTGAAAGTGAGTTCTGCCACTAAGAACAAACATTCATGAAGACATTTGGGATTTCCCCACAAATTTTTTTTAAGACTATCCCATTCCTTTTCTTAAAATTTGTAAGCCATCCCTTGCTAGCCAAAAGCTCGATCATAATTCTTTGGCGAATGCTTTAGCCTTTTCCTTCAATAAAAAGCCACCAACTGGAATATTTTATCCTTGACACTGCCTCATCCATTTTACTAAATACTTTTCAAGACAAGTTAAATTACCTTTACTAACACATTTTCTCATTCCACTCGATGATCACAGCCGACTTTCTCTTTATTTTTCAGAATAGTGAGCTCAGTGGGATATCAAATTCTTTGCCTACATTGACCTTCCTTGCACATTTTTCTACCAATTCTTATCCCCTTTGGTTTTTCAGAAATTGTTAAGCATTTAAACTTTCTAAAAGAAGACATGACATTTCCTTCATGTGATAAGACGGCATTGAGGTGGGGTGTAAAGTAGTGGCCCAAGGTTTATCAAAATTAACAGGTAATGAATAGCAACTTTAGTAAAATTATATTTTTAATTTAAAATTTAGAACCTGCGTATTCGCAGTTTCACATTCAGCTACAGGGTATACTTAATAGCATCGATGTTAGGTAGGCTTTTCTCTCCTAATCAATCTCCCAAAATTTGACCAGTTCCCTCTCCTTTTATTATCGCTCCTCTCCTTTCACTTTCCATTCCATCTTTCTTAACCTCTCGAACAGGACTTTTTCACGCTCCACCAAATCTCTTCCCTTTTTCATTGGAAATAAAACTATTTTGCACCCAGTTCCTTCAGACACTGTGTCCAACATCATTGGTTCTTCAAGGCAGAGTCCCTTCAGCCCATGCCCTATTTGGTGCAACATTCTATAAGTTACACAGACAAACCATAAATTGTCATGTCAGTCCGACTCCAAATACACAATCCTATGGATCTCTTCTTCACAATAGCGGACCATTCTTTCTGAACACATGTATAGCAAGGCCATATTTTTGAATGAAAGATATGGATGGCTGACAACAGGTGGGCTGGCCTATTGTCCACTTAAAGAAGCAAAAAAATAAAAGTGTCTTTTCAACTGAGGAACTGGAAAACATAAAGGGGTGGCAGAGAAATGGTTATCAAAGGGGCTATGTTACAGGGGAGACATACAGAAGCAACACAAAACATTTAAGCCCCAACCTGTTGGCTACGGGACTTAACATTATAGTGAGTGTTCAAACTGTCGAGAGTTTTACACCATATTTTCTAATTATCACGTGTTGCAGTCTGGTCAGCCATAGATTTTACTTTGAAATATTAAGTGTACCAAAACATATAGTTTTAGTTTGAAACATCAAGAGTTTTTCGAGGGGCTGAGCAAGCACTTCAAATTAGCAAGAGGTTCATAATCATTGAAAGTTTGAATTAGCAAGATTTGACTTGCTAATTTGATAATGTATAATTATTACATATAAATTACTTAATTACCATATTAATAATATATAAAGTACTACTTTCTTTCATAGATTTGTCAAAACAAAAATTTAAATTCAAAGCCTGCCATTTTTTTAGAAAAAATTCATTTAGAATGCTATATTCATTTAACGATCATGACATTATACGACAGACAGTAGCATATATTCAGGCCTCTATTACGAGGGAATTGCATTCGGAAAAAAAAGACATGCAGATGAAAGTGTTAAGGGTAAACAATAAAAATCTGTTAGCCTTTGAGAGGAGAGGGATTAAATCCTCAAACTCCAACCTTGTGTATAACATTGGCAACAGGACAAAAATAGTTTGTAATATTACTTTTATAAAAAATTATAGTTTAAAAAAAAAATTTGAAATGAAAAATCTTGCATACATGCTTCAAACATTTATATTACTAAAATGGCAAAATTTATTGCTGTAAGCATAAGATTTGATATCATTCGAAGTTTTGTATTATGTGCTTTCAAAAAGAATTTCAAATAAAAGAAAATTCAAGATAAAACTGCAGCAGACCCTATGGTTGAGGCTCTCAAATCAAGAATAGCTTTAATGCCATCTATCACAATAGATATTGAGAAAAACATATAGTTCAATCAAATCTATTACTGTAGTTCTCCATTATTATTTTCAAAAATTTTTAAATCAAATATAAAAAATACATGTGCTGATAATGCTGTAACCTTTTATCAAGAAATTTAACATTTATTCCAGAGTTTTCAAGTGGAATTTTATATATTTAGAATAAAAAAAATCCAGGAAATAACTGAAAAAAATTCGAAGAACTCTTATGAATTTTAAGTTGATTTTTTTCAATGAAAGAAAATTCTACATTTATTGCATTAAAAGTTATTAATTTGTTCAAAAGGAGCTTATGGAATGTGAGGAGAAAAAACAAGTTTAATTTATATTCTATTAATGCAAGTCTAAAAAAAATCAGTAAGATAATGTGCACCTAAAAACTCAAAACAATGTGCACCCAGAAGTTAAAAATAATGTGCACCCAGAAGTAAAAATAATGTGCACCCAGAAGTTAAAAATAATGTGCACCTAAAAACTCAAAACAATGTGCACCTAAAAACTCAAAACAATGTGCACCCAGAAGTTCAAAACAATGTGCACCCAGAAGTTCAAAATAATGTGCACCCAGAAGTTCAAAACAATGTGCACCAGAAGTTCAAAACAATGTGCACCCAGAAGTTCAAAACAATGTGCACCCAGAAGTTCAAAACAATGTGCACCCAGAAGTTCAAAACAATGTGCACCCAGAAGTTCAAAACAATGTGCACCAGAAGTTCAAAACAATGTGCACCCAGAAGTTCAAAACAATGTGCACCCAACCCAGAAGTTCAAAACAATGTGCACCCAGAAGTTCAAAACAATGTGCACCCAGAAGTTCAAAACAATGTGCACCCAGAAGTTCAAAACAATGTGCACCCAGAAGTTCAAAACAATGTGCACCCAGAAGTTCAAAACAATGTGCACCCAGAAGTAAAACAATGTGCACCAGAAGTTCAAAACAATGTGCACCCAAAAGTTCAAAACAATGTGCACCCAAAAGTTCAAAACAATGTGCACCAAAAGTTCAAAACAATGTGCACCCAAAAGTTCAAAACAATGTGCACCCAAAAGTTCAAAATAATGTGCACCCAAAAGTTCAAAATAATGTGCACCAAAAGTTCAAAAATAATGTGCACCCAAAAGTTCAAAATAATGTGCACCCAAAAGTTCAAAATAATGTGCACCCAAAAGTTCAAAATAATGTGCACCCAAAAGTTCAAAACAATGTGCACCCAGAAGTTCATAACAATGTGCATCCAAAAAATTTAAAGCCATTAATGAATTTGAAAGAATATCTCATTTAGAGAGATCAATTAAAACCAAGGATATAGTCAGGGTGAGTGAGTGAGTGAGTGAATATTAACGTTGCATTGTTCAGCTACATGAGGGCTATTGGTGACGGACCTCATAATTTTGAACCACGGTCAAGTGACGAGGAAAACATCTGAGCTGTTACTCCCTCTCCTAACTACCACACCAATGGAAGGACCTTTGAGCTCTCGACAGATTTAACGACTATTGCTCCCCTACATGGAGGGTCATTAGTGGTACTGGGCTTAAACTCTTGACAAGCAAGCCACGATCCAATACCTTGAACCATTAGGCTACCGCAGCCACAGGATATGGTCAGGATAGGACTGGTAATGAAACACTTAGTCTAGATTGGAAGTGGTTTTTTTGCTACAACCTACTACACTGAAAAGCAAAGGAAGCTTCAGAACAAATACCATATCAAAAGTGTATCAGTGAAGCAATCCAGGTGGCTCTGTTTTTATATTTTATTTTAAAATACAATTCTGTAAGCATCAGAGAGCTGGGAGAATTGACAATTCAGAAGTATGTCTTTCAGCCAGTAAATTTTTAACAAAAATAAATATATAAAAATTTAAGTTTACAATGAATCTTGTCAAGGATTTCTTTTGTAATCCTTAAAATGAGTTTAAGGCTTGTTGTCAAATGCTTAAGGCATTTTTTTATTTTAAACATCTAAGCAGTTTGAAATGTTATGTTTTTAATCATTAATTCCAAAAAATAATTAAAACTATTAATGAACTTGCCGACATTTTAAAATTTTTGATGTTTAAAAACCAATGCTTATAAAGCCTCAATTCAAAATATTTTTGTTATTTTTACATTTTGTATTAAATTTTTTTATGTTAATAAAAATAAGTTAGAAAATAAATTTGTGTTTAAAATGCTAGATATTTGTTTAAAGTTTTATAATAAAATTAGTTTTGTATTTTAAAAGCAGTCTTCACTAAAAAAACCAAAAATTAATTCCTCTTCAAATATAAATAGATAGTACTGAGGCACGCTAAGCAAAAGCAGTAATATTTTTATTTAAAAAAAAAATACTGTTACTTAATTCTTATAGTGACCCAAACAGTAACTACCAAAGCAGTTTAAAGAGAGTATCTAGAATCTGCAAGGATAAGATAATACGATCTTAACATGCATTAAACAATAGACTGCAGAAACATAACATAAAATACAAATCAATTACCAAAAAGTTCTTCGAAGCTGTTCACATTCCACAGGAACAACGTAAACATCAGCAGAATATGGAATTACTTTTGCTTGACAAACAGTCACATTACTTTTGTCCAAATGGTTTGAATTAGTTGAGGAAACACCATTTTCTTCATTTGATGAATTATTTTCTGTGTCTCTTAATAATAAATGCTCCCATGCATGGCTTAAAATTTCTAGGCTATTTTCACCAAACAGGCCAGCATCAAATACTTCAGTGACAATTAGAGAAACTCTATTTAAATAAATAAAACAGGTCATTAAAATATATTCACAAAATATACACTTTAAAGTATCAGTTCTTAAGAGAACATCATTTCATATTAAAAATACATTATATAGGCATGTTCTTCTTTTTCCCTAAAATATAAATACACTAGCCGTTACCAGCCCGATTCGCTGGGTATTTCATGATGCTTTATAAATATATATATATATATTATTGATATCTAAGCCCCAGCATTCAGAATTCGATTATATGAATGATATAAGTATAACTGTAACTCTTGACTCTTGATATAAAAAAGGACAGTCCTTCTAAATTGTATTTTTTAAAAATTTTAAAAATTGAAGTATAGAATGATGTTTGCACTTTTGTAACCCTATAACCAAGTGGATTTCCGCATAACCAATTCTTGGTGGAATCTATACTCCGTAAAATAAACATGTGAGACAAATTTTAAGTCTAAGAGTAAAAACGAAGTTTTTATTATCAATATCCTCCGTAATTCCGTTGAGAGTCGTCCTCCCAATATAACTGTTCTTAGCGGATTTCAATTTAAAAAAGGAAAATGCAAACCAAATTCCACTATTATAGTCCTGTAATTCGAAAAAAGGAATTTTTTTGTGTCAATACACCCTTAGTAACCCCCTGCACCGCCAGGAGTTGATTCCCTAAAATACTTTTTTAGTAGATCCCTATTCAAAAAAAAAAACATGCTTAACCAATTTCAAGTATGTGGGTCAAACAATTCAAAAACGGGAACTTTTTTTCTATAACTCCCTGTGACCCTTTGCAACCCTTTTTGGGGGTCGATTTTCGTTTTAATGGAACTCTGTTCCATGAAAGGAACATGCCCACCAATTTTCAAGCAGGTAGGTATAATAGTTTAAAAACGGAAATATTTATCTATTACTCCCCTTAATCCCCTGAAATGAAACTTGTGGTTTGATTTTGGCGAAACCCATTTTGTAGCGGTTCTCTGCTCTGCAAAGGAATATTTTTTTACCAAATTTCAAGACTGTACGTCTAAATGAGATAATGATGATAAATGAGAATAATTATCTATAATGCCCCTTGAGCCCTGCCAACGCCACTGGGGTATGCTTTCACAAAACCCATTTTAGGAAATGTACTGTATAAAAGGAATCTGCTAACCAAATTTGAAGACTGTGAGTCTAATAAATTAAAAAATGGGGAAAAAATATCTATAATGCTCTTGAGCCCCCTCAATGCCACCTGGGGTCGATTTCCACAAAACACATTATATTAGTGGATCTTTACTCCTTGAAAGGATTCTGCTTGTCATATTTCAAGACTGTACTTCCAGTAGTTAAAAAAATGGAAATAATTATTATAACGCTCCTTAAGCCCCGTAACGCCACTTGGGAGTCGATTTCAACGAAACTCATTTTGTAGCGGATCTCTACCTATAAAAGGAATCTACTTACCAAATTTCAAGACTGTACGTCTAATAGCTTAAAAATCGGAATTTATAAAGCCCTTACCCCCCCCCCCGCAACATCCCTTGGGGTTAATTTTCCCCAAACCCATTTGTAGCGGATATTTACTCTATGAAGGAAACATCCCAACTAATTTCCAACAGGTAGGTCAAGTAGTTTAAAAACGGGAATATTTATATATTACGCCCCTTAATCCCCCGCAACGTCACTTGTCACAAAATCCATTTTGTAGCTGATCTCTACTCTATGAAAGTAATTTATTTATCAAATATAAAGACAGTACGTCAAATAGTTTAAAAATTCAAAAATAATTATAATAATTAAAATATAAAATAGTTATAATCTATAACGTCCCCTAACCCCCCCCTCAAATGCAACTTGGGGGGGGGTCTATTTTTACAAACTCATTTTGTAGCAGATCTCTACTCTATGAAAGGAATCTGCTTACCAAATTTCAAGAGTGTGCGTTTAATAGTTTAAAAATCGGAATGATTATTTATATCTCCCCTTAACCCCCCTTAGGCGTCAATTTTCCAAAAACCCATTTTGTAGCGGATATTTACTCTATGAAGGAAACATGCCTACCAATTTTCAAGCAGGTAGATATGATAATTTAAAAACGGAATATCTATCTATTCAGCCCCTTACTCCCCTGCTACGCACTTGGGCAGGCTATTTTCACAAAACCGTTCCTGTAGCTGATTCTACACTATGAAAGGAATCTTTTTATTAAATTCAAAGACTGTGCGCCTAATAGTTTAAAAATGGGAATAATTATCTAAAACGCCCCAAGGCCCCGCAACGCCACTTGGGGGTCGATATTCACCAAGTCATTTTGTAGCGGATTTCTACTCTATGAAAGGAATCTACTTACCCAATTTCAAGATTGTTCGCCGAGTAGCTTAAAAATGGAAACAATTACTTATAACGCCCCTTAACCCCCTGTAACGCCCCTTGCGGTTCGAATTTCTCAAAATCCGTTCTTAGCTGATCTCTACTCCATGAAAGGAACATGTCTAGCAAATTTCAAGTCTGTAGTATGAACAGTTTCGGATATATTTGATTAGTCAGTCAGTGAGTCGCTTTTCTCCTTTATGTATATAGATGCAAAAGCTAGAAAGTCATGGGATACCAATTTATCCAAATCCAGATGGAAGTACTATCATATAAGAAATGTATAAATAAGTTAAGTTCGAAAATACTAAAGTGATTCATGCAAAAATATTTTTGATTTGATTATAGATGCAAGATAGGCATTAATAGACTTTAACCCCTTCGGGACGAGCATCCCATACGTGCGCCGGCATGAAACACCATCAGCAGCCTAGCGACTCGTGAGCGAGCCAGCACGTTTCTCTCACAGGCTGAACAACTCCTGGGCACACCAAGCAGCTGGAACATTTTTTAAGCTGTTTTTGGCAATATATGGCATTCCATGTCCATAAGATTTGAGATACATGGAGATCTGACCTTCTACTCGAAATGAGAGAAATATTACTCACATACACGTGGTTTTTGCTTTATAAACATAAGGGTCAGG
>BMAO01005439.1:0-128659 GCA_019973975.1 Trichonephila clavata
GGTAACAAATACTGCATCTTTTGCTAATAATTTAGATACGACATTTCGCTTTAATGTCAAATTTCATTAATAAAAGGATTAAATTGTCTTAAAATGTATGAGGTGATGCATCTGAGAGATGCTGCGCGCCTATGGATGGAACTTCTTGAAGTTCGCCCAGGGAATGGTTAACACCAGAAAAAATTAAGAGAGTTATCAATCATGAGGTATATCTTTACAAGAGTATATATCTTTATCAGATGTTTTGTTACGTTTTTATATAAGTTTTACTGTACATTATAAAATTATCATGTTTCAATTATTTTATTACTAATATTTTTAAACCTTTATATAGTAAAATTTTATTCTTATTTGTTCATGCATGTTTTGAAAATTGACGAAAAGTACTCAAATATGTTATTTAATTAACAAAGTAAAACTACGAGCGACTTTTGATACGAATTTAGGAAGTATTTTTTATACAATATTAAAAAATTTTCATTCGCTAATGTTTCGTTTTTCCCTCAAGTCTTTTTTTCCCTTACTCTTACAGAATTTTTGCAACATAAATGCCATAATGTATTTCTTAAAAAACTCTCACATTGATGGTTCTACAAATCTGAATGAAAATATAACCATGTACCTATATTATTAATTTATCTAAAAATCTATAACCATCATAAACCACTATAGGAAAAGAAGCATTTCACTATTTAATTAATAGAAAGATGTTTCAGTTTTTACCCTGCAATTTATCGCATCTTGAGGACAGAACTTAGAAGATTACTGTTTAATTACATTAAAGTCACAGATGTGTAAAAATATATTTTGTATGTCTGTTGATTTATAAACTATTAAGTATGAGAATGAAGCATAGTATACCACTTATTAATATATATCCATATTAATGAGAACTATATATTTCCTCATTAATATATACCAAAATATACCACTCATTTACATAGATTCTTACAAGCATCCATTCCCCTAGTATATAATATATTTGAAGATATAACATTTATCTTCAAATAGTATTGATTTATGAGGTAGAAAATACTTTGTTTTAGCATTTTCAACCACAACGATCAAATGATGATACATACACTTAGGTTAATAATGGAAAAGCTATTTAGAATTCGTAATATTCCCTCCCCCATCAAATTATGAAACAAATTATAACCTATTTCTGACAGATGTACATTTATAATCATGTTGCAAAATTAGTTGCAAGATAATCGCCATTTTGAAGCAGCTATGTTAAGATCAGAAATTTTAATTTGCGAGACATATTTTTTTGTTTACATTCACGTTGAATATTTTCGTGATGAAAAGCCAATGATGTCAGTTATTAGTTACGATAATCAGTCTTGGTAAATAAATAATATAAATTTTTTTAACAGTAATTATGCTTTTGATTGGTAAACGATATCAAACGGGGATTATTAGTTGCTTAATTCTATACTGTGCACATATAATACAGCATTTTTTTTCCAACTAATACTCTTTTGACAATGAGAAATGTAATGTGATTTGAGGATAACTTATGCACGTAAACAAGAATGTGTTAATCTGAACTATTACGATAGATTGTCTTTGATTTTAATGTATATTATTCATTTTTAACTTAAAACTCTTATACCTAATAAATTATCGTTATATTTATGTTCCATTATTACTGAAATAAGAACACATTCATACTTATCTAATAACAAGTAAAATAAAAAAACTTTTTTAAGTCAATTCCTACTTTGAAATATATATATATATATATATATATATATATACAGGGAGAGAGCAAACTAATAATAGGAATTGAAGTGCATGATTTGTCTGGATTGTTGTAACAATGCACACTCGGTTTGGCTAGATTGGCTGAAAACCGGTTTCCGACGCCAACTTTTGTCGTTGTTTTAACAGTTACATTGTTACAACAATGGAGATAAATCTAAACTGGCGACAAAAACCGGTAATTAATTTAATTTAATCAATTAACCGGTAATTAATGAATTAATATTTGAAAAAACTATATTGACATTAAGTGTCATCTATTACAAGTTTTAAAAAAAATTATTAGAACTTTATTAGATAAATAGAAAGAATTTTTTAACAAGATATATATATATATATATATATATATATATATATATATATAGAGAGAGAGAGAGAGAGAGAGAGAGAGAGAGAGATGAGAGATGAGAGAGAGAGAGAAAGAGAGAGTTAACTAAGAGTTGGAATTGAAAAAGAAGCAATAATAACACAAAATAGTTTTAAAAAAGTATATCCAGTCATTTACGAAGAAACAATTAAAACCAATTTAAAGCTCAATTTTTAGAAAAGTGCTAAGGAATTACACGCTTATACTTTATCATATCTGAGATGTAACATGATTTTCCTTTTTTGAAAATATTGGCTTTATTAATGTGATAGTTGTAAAAAAATGTACCTCATATGCTGTTGGATAGGAAGTTATTTGCAAAACGCTTTTTAAATACATTTCCCAGAAAAGTCTTTGATAAGTTGTTCATAGTAATTTACAAGGCAGCCTGCCTTCTAAAAAACAAAATGAAAAGATGCTCAAACCTCAATAAAAAACAAATTAAATTTATTGAAACTAATAAGTTGAAATGAATATTTTACATGGCTAAAATGTATTAGCCAAGATCGATCTAAACAGTAAATAAGTAAATTATTCATCATTAAATGCGTTTCTAAATGCATTGTAGTGTTAACAAGTTTACTAGAAATAAAAATAAATTATTTTTCTTTCTCAGAAAAAAATACCAGTGCAAAGAAAAAAACCTCAAGGAAAGCTTCTCTTGGACTTAGAAAAGTAGAATAAATGGATAAAGAGTCTGAAAATAAACCTGGAAACTACTCTTAGCTCAGAGTTTATTTTTGGAAGATATTCGTTTGTCTTGGTCCTCTGGTGTGTTTTAGTGGTGACTAGTCCAAATTTTACTAAAAATACTTCCATTTTCTTAAATTTTTTAGTTATTTTTGAAATGATTTTGATTTATAGCAATTTATTTTTCAGATAAGGATTCCATGAATTTTAAGGGCTCATAATTTTCAAAATATTATAGTGATTATTTTTAGGTTAAGAGTAATTGCAGCATATAAGAGATTTCTATAAATACCGTTTTATTTTTTATTTCATATTATATGCTTACTCATTTATGTACAAAATGTAAAGAATTTTATTCTATAAAGCTAATTTAATTTAAATGTTAGTCTTTATTTTAAAAAAGTATAATATCAACTTTACATTAATCTTGAAAGTAAAAATACGGTGCATTTACTAACATCAATTAATATCCCTTTTTATTAAAATTCATACACATGGTGTTTTAGAAATGCTAAAGGTAAATGTACTGTTTCATTTCTTAAATGTTATTCTGCCTAACTATGTTCATAATTTTAATTAGTATTTTAGTAAAATTTCATTATTTTTTTTAATTTACTCCTATAGAATGCATACTTTCAGATTTTCTCCAGCAAAATCGGTTGAGTTTTGTAGCTCATCTGATCCAGTTTTAATCAAAATTTCATATTTAAAGAATCACATTTGTTAATAAAATGAAATCGATTTTGGGCATACAGTTAAAATTTATACTTTTTCGTAATGCACTTACATTAATTATTACAAGCACCCCATTTTTTTATTTCCAAGTATATATATTTTTTAACTTAAACGGCAATTAAGAGCATATAGAAAAAAAATATTTATTTTAATTTTGAAGTTAAATGTATTTATTCAATTCGTTATTTAAATTAGTTTTTCAATTATATAAAATTGAATATTTAAATTTAACTTCATTTCAAGCTATTTTTTGTATTAAAACTTTGACTGAATCTCTTTTTGAAATATTAAGTTAATTCTATTAATTGAACATAAATTACAATTTTATCAGATGTTGAAAATTGCCGTATAATCAGAGATATATATATAAATAGATAATGATAGATATACACTGCTGTCCACCGTAAATGTAACACCCTGAAGGTAGAACGCAAATAACATGAACTTTACAACATGCATTAGCGAAGGTGAGATATGCAAATCATTAGAATTTCAGAGCAGACACACATCACGCACGCCTGTGGCGCCACCTCAAAGCGCTATTTCAGGCTTGGAGATTTCGACGATTTCAATTTGGGCAATTGTGTTTTTCTTGTGGTTTTTCAAAAAAACGATAAGTTATGTCTCATAGAAAACAATGATCAGCTTTTGATCTAGCATCCGAGTTCGACAGAGGAAGGATAGTGGCCTACCGAGATTGTGGATTATCTTTCAGGGAAATCGGTAGTCGTGTTGGACGAAACCAAACAACTGTAATGCGGATATGTGACCGTTGGATACAGAAGGGTATGACGGACCGACGTGGTCGATCGCATCCACCTCAGTGCAACGCATCATTCAGTATCTGCACGTACCATTCCACGCCGTATACAGCAGACTGTCCGCAAGACGTCTATTGCTTGGTCTACCCTTGACGCAGAACCACAGACGTCTCCGCCGCCAATGGTGCGAAGACAGAAGGATGTGGGTGGCAGAATGGAATGAAGTTATCTTTACTGACGAGTCACGCATCTGTCTGCAACACCACGATGGTCGGATTCCAGTTTGGAGACACCGTGGAGAGAGGATGCTGAACAGCTGCGCTAAGTACCGCCTCACTGGTCCTGCACCGGAAATTATGGTATAGGGCGGTATTGGATAACACTCTCGCACTCTTCTAGTACGCATTACCGGTACTTAAGGTATCCGTACACCTTCAAAACGTCATTTTCGCCGAAATTTTCGATATTTAAATTTTGATTTTATTTTAACATTTGAACTTTTTGCTTTAAAATGGTGCTTAAATTTTGTTTCTATCTAATTTAGAACTTAAGTTATGGGGATTTGAATTTTACTCGGTAGCTACTTTTTGAAACCGGAAGTACAAGTCTACATTCCGGAAGTTGAAAAAAATGTTTGTTTACATTTTTATTTTACAAAGTATTGCTTAAATATGCAATAGTAGAAAATTTATACACTTTAAATTATGAATTTGAGTTTTCAGAATCTTCAGAAATATAATTGGCAACAGGTTTTTACTAATATTTTTATCCAGAATCTGGCAGGAAAAGAGAGTGTGTTATTGTTTGTTTACATTTGCTTACGATTGCGCAGCACTTTCTAAGTTTCTGTTAAATCCTTTTTTATTGCTGAAAATTTTAATTTTTTTCATTTAAAATGGGAAACTTAAAACGCAGAATTAGTTCAAAGAGAAAACGTCAATTTCGTGGTAATGGATCTACTAATAAAGATTCCACAAATTGTAGCTCAACATCCACCAACGCCAGTTCTTCAAAGATCAAAATGCCTGCTGTTTTTGATGAGGAATTGGCAGAGTATGAGCATAAAACGCTTACAGGAAATAGAATCATAGATATTGATGTCCTCTTAAATGTTTTTTTACAACTTTGTTGCCCAAGATATTTCGAAGAAGGTTTATTGCTTTCTGAGGATTCAAGGTATGGTTTGCGTTCAAATTTTGTTATAAGGTGTAAACATTGTAACTTTTACTCAGGGGGTTTTCTAGTTCAAAGAAAACTTTAAATTGTCCTGAAGTAAATACAGGATTTGTTTATGGTATGAGACAAATTGGTAAAGGTTTTTCTGCTGGGTTTAAATTATGTGGTACGTTAAATTTACCCAGGCTCAGTAAAACTGCGTACACTAATCGTGAGAACAAACTCATGTCTGTGATTTCAGAAGTTAGTGAACTATCAATGCAAAAAGCAGCTTCTGAACTGTTAGTGTGCTACATCCTTCTAAAAATAAAATAGTTGAATGTGGTGTTTCAGTGGACGGGACATGGCAACGTAGGGGTTACACTTCCATGAATGGGTGTGTCGCAGCTTTGTCAGTTGACACTGGTAAAGTAGTGGACATTGAAATAATGTCGTCATATTGCCCCATCTGCAGAAAAATTTCTAAAATGCCTAAAAGCATTGAATCGGAAACTTTTGCAGCAGATCATGTATGCCATAGCAATTTTCAAGTTTCTGCGTTGAAAATGGAAACTGTTGGTGCAACTAGAATCTTCCAGCGTTCTATTGTGAAGCGATGCCTTAAATATGCACAATATTATGGCGACGGGAATTCCAAGGGCTTTATCAGTGTCAAAGATACTTATGGTAAAGATAGTGTCACAAAATATGAATGCATCGGTCATGTTCAAAAGAGAGTAGGTGCGAGATTGCGCAAACTAAAGTCAAAAAATAAAAATCTGTCTGGTAAAGGAAAACTCACTGACTCTTTTATTGACCGATTGCAAAACTATTATGGAATTGCTGTTCGTAGCAATGTTGGAAACCTCTCCGGTCTTCAACAAAATGTTATTGCGGCCCTATTTCATTGCTCATCAAGTGCCAAGAAACCCATGCATGGACAGTGTCCCATCGGAAAAGATAGTTGGTGCTACTACCAGCGAGCACTATCTTGTGGCCAAAAACCAAAAGAAAAATGTAAAGGCTTATCTAATGAAGTTTTAAACATGATTAAGCCTACATATTTAGAATTATGTACCAAAGAACCACTAACTAAATGTCTGCATGGCAAAACGCAAAACTCAAATGAGTGTTTTAAGGGCATTATATGGCAGAGAGTACCGAAAGAAGTTTTCGTGTGCCTGAAAACTTTAAAATCTGGTGCATTGGATGCTATTATACAATTTAATGATGGGTACAAGGGTTGTTTTTACATTTTTAAAAAACTTAATATAACCCCTGGTTATTTTACTTTAAAATCATACAAACATCTTGACGTAAAAAGAATTAACGATGCAGAACGTCATTCAACACCAAATGTAAAGCAGCGTAGAAAAATTTTAAAAGCAACCAGGAAAAAAATAATCAATGTTTTAGAGAGTAAAGAGGGTGTTATTTATAAATCAGGGGCATTTTAAGTATATCTAATTGTGTTTAATATTAAAAATTGCAGTTTAAAGTTTATTTCTGATTTATTTCAAAATGCATCTTTTTAACGTATTGGCATCTGACAACGTAAATATCAGAAAAAGTTGTGAACCAAATTAGTTTAAATTTTACAAGTACATTTATTTTATATATTTAAAGAACCCCTACTATTTTCATGTTTATAGAGTTGATATATTTTTAGTAACTAAGATGTATATCATGTCTCGTAATAATTTTTTAGTGATTTTTCAATATTCTTTTACTCGAACCTTGATAAAAATTGTAATAATTTGATTCTCATTAGGAAAATGGTACCAACCCTAAAAAATGTTATGATGATCAACATCAAATTTACAGAAAAGTGATATTTTTGTTTTCATTTGAGTTATGTGCGTTATTCTAACAATGAATTTAATTACCAATTTTCACTATGTTTTTCTCCCTAAATTTTTTTTTGTGTTATAAGTAAAATATTAAATGTATTTTTCATAGTTTTAAGTTATGTTTCATGAGTAAAAAATATTTTAATAGCAAATATTACAGTTTTTCAAAAAATTTTCTTCGAAGGTGTACAGATACCTTAAAACAGCCAGCGCTACATCTCCGAGGTGTTGAAGCCACTTGTCCTTCCTTACCTTCAGGGCTTGGCCACAGCCATATTTCAACAGGATAATGCGAGACCACACGTGGCACGCATTGTCCAAAGGTTCTTCGTCAATCACCAGATTGAATTGCTTCCCTGGCTGGCTCGCTCTCCGGATCTTTCGCCGATAGAATACATGTGGCCAATGGTTGCTCAACGAATGACCAAGATGACACCCCCAGCTGCCCCACCAGATCAACTTTGGCAACGTGTGGAAGCTGTTTAGTCTGCTGTACCCCAAGAACACATCCAAAGTCTCTTTGAATCAATGCCGAGGCGTGTGGCAGCGTGATCTCCAACAATGGTGGCTAATCTGGCTACTGATTCTGGCAGGAACCACACTTCACTAAAGTCTATAAATTTAATCATTTGATACTTGGTCAACATGTTATCTACAAAATAAATTTTGTTGTGCTGTTTCTTGTCTTTCTTGGTGTTGCATTTGCGGTGGCCAGCAGTATAGTTATGCAGATGGAAGCTCGTTGATTTTTGCTATTAGTCTCCAAAATCAAAACTGCATTAAGAGCTATGAACTTTATTTCAAACAAACAATCTGTAAAATAAGGATATTTTAGCAAAATTAATAAAGTAAATCCCAGAAGGTCTTTACACCTTCTTCAATGCTCAGATGCAACTATCAGTGTCTCAAAATGCGTATACGTAACGATAAAGGTTATTCACAAGAAACCACTCAATCGTAGCAACTGAGGTCTTTAACAGCTGAAACAATACTGACTCAGTTTCAGCGAGTCACTACTATTTGTAGTTTGCGTGGTTGCTTCTAGCTCTTTCTAAAAAAATGCACTTTCGTCACAGATCGTGCTCTAATAGATTTCTGCAGTAATTTCCAGAAACATTCATATGATAGCCAAGTCTCCAAAAATGATGCCATCTTGGCAGTATCGTCAACATTTTACCAAGTTTCCTTGGACACGCCATTTAATGTAAGGGACAGCGTTGCTTGTGAACATTACAATTTTATCATAAAATAAATACAAAAAAAGTAATATTAATGTTTTAAACATCCAGATATAAATTATTTACATCGTTTTAATTACATAAAATTCGTAACAATATATGAAATAAAATGATAACATTATTCTAAATTTTCTGTATTCGCAATTTATTTTGAACTTCAAAGATTTTTAATTTATGAGGAAAATACGAAAAATAATTCAAAACCAATTTATTTTTAAAATCTTCATATAATAACGAAAACATTAAAATGTTATTCCCCCAAATCATTTTCACTTTATTCGTTTCCCGCCTCCTTCACTTTGATCTTCCAAAGAACGTAAAAAAAAGGGGGGGGGGGGGTCCGAACTTTTCTTAAAATCTGAACTTAAAGTTAAAAAACCAAATTTATTAATTAAAAATCCACAAATAACCATGCTAAAAAAAGAAGCAAAAAATTTAAAAAATCTAAAATAATTATGAAAATTCTGTGAGATATTTTCAATCAAACATATTTTTATTTTAAGTATAATTTCTATTCTGACAATAACTTATCTACAATTTTAAGAAAAATATCTCAAAATATTACGCATTCCATTTTCTATTTGTTTTGATGTCTTTCATGAAAATGTTAAATTCCAGTTAATGTCAAAAATTGTCCCGCTACGAGCTTGTCAATGGCGTAAAAAATAATACCCGGCTGTCGCAATCTAAGAATCTTATGTTCGGTCACATACAAATGACGTAACCATCACGTGATTTTCTCACGACAAAATCTTATTTTCCATGACAGTCTTATTTATTCACGGAGCAGAGGCATCTACGCCTTTTTGTATATGTGTTTTTGAGAAGAAAGAAAACTTTTAAGTAGAACCTAGAGACAAATAGAATGGGTGAGGTATTGTATTTTCATTTTAAGATTATGCACACGAATATTTAAATCTGAGTAAAGTTTGGGACAACTTAATAAATCACGTGTGGCATTTTCGAAAGTGTGTAGTTTTTAGATTCTTTTTTCTTCATACGAGTATCATTTGTGTATTCAAATACTCATAAAAAAATTGAAATTTATTTTTTTAGTCAATTTTTGCAACCTGTTTAGTAAACTTTCTAAAAACATCTTACTTTTAACTCTGAGTCAATTACAAAAAAAGCTACAGTTGCTTTTGCTTGTGGTAGTAAGGCCAAATCGAAACCGGAAATTTAAATCCGAAACAGGAAGTTAGAGTTTTCGGTTGATTTTCACCTACAAAATACAATTTTTATGCATTAAAAACATTTTAATGAATTAGTTTTATGTTTAGTAAAATGTATTGCCCTTTATAAATGTTGAAAAAGATATATTTCGCTTTCAAATAGGCAACAGTTAAATGATTGCAATGTTTGTTTTGGTTTAAACGAGTTGCTATCTTTTCGCAGTTACATTCAAAATAAGAGCTCTTTAGGTCTGTTTTATTAGTACCTTTATATATATATATATATAGTTATTTTTTATTAAATTAAAGTTATCATGCCAAAAACGAGATCAGTGAGGCCAAAAATGAAGAGATTTCCAGAGAGCAAATTTGTTGGAATTACGTTGAAAGAAAATCAACGAATATTCCAAATTTAGTTGTTAATTTTACTGAATAAAACTTATGTGGATGTTTGAGATTAAAATCTCCTAAGAAAATGTCTTCACGGGAAAACTCAGAGCTGCAATGAAAGTTTTAACAATGTCGTGTGGAGTATAATCCCGAAAAAGTCATTTTTTTTTAGCCACGAACGCTGCGCAATGGGATTTATATTGCAGTAATACTTTTTTAATTCTGGGTTTGCTTGCCTATTACCTATACTTCAAAAGTTAGGAACGGAATTACTGCCTGCAATGAAGGGATATTTTTGGTACCTCGATGATACGAGAATTGTTGATTCAACGAGGTATTCTAAACCAGATAAGAAACTGTCTCGTAAAAAAAGGAAAGCCTTTCAAAAATGTGAAGTTTGAAGTATGAGGTTCAGAGAAGACACCACGTACAAACCTGGAGAGTTTTAATATCTTCCTATAAATCTTTAAAAAGTTTTATTGCAAATGTAAACTTTATTTTGCACTTTCTGAGAACGTTAGTTTTGTACATAATGATTCATGATAAACGTACTATCTCTTAAAGTAATTAAAAAATTTATGACATTTTTTGAGTTTGTTCGTTGTATTATAATGCTTTTTTTTCTGTGAAGAGCGAAGAAATATTTTTCAATTAAGTTATTTTGTAATGTAATTTTATATGAAAAAAAAAAATAGAATTTGGGTTTTTTTATGTTTAACACCTGTATTTCATAATTTTATTGTAAGACTTGAGTTTTTTTAGTATACATCATAGTTAGACATTAAATAATTGTATCCCTGCAAAAAATGTGTTTGTTTTTGTAATATATTTTTTTTAGAGTTGTTAGCAAAAGAGCAAATTTTTGTAATATTTTGGTTGAGATTTCTCAATATTTGAAAAAACGCTTTTCAAGAAATTCTTTTTTCTGTATTTTTATAGTTTTTCATCATACTTACTTAAGAAAATAACAATTAAATAATATTTAAGTCATATTTTAGAAAATTGTCTCAGAACCCAGCCGGATACCGTAAATGTAAACATGTTTCTTTACGTATCTAAAATTTATAAGATACCGCATGGAAGTAAATTTTTTGTGTTACAAATGTCAAAGAAAAAATGTGATTAGTCTTAAAAGTAGCAAAAACTCTTAGGTCCAATTTTTGTGAGTTTGGCAGCGGTAATTTATTAGTTTTATAAAAGATTTTAAATAGAAACTAAAGAATATTATGGTACTAATTAATAAATTTTATCTTTTGAAAATAACTTGGGTAAATTACAAAAAAAATTTAAGATTTGTACTTCTACTAGATGGAGCTGTCTATAACTACGTAGTAATTCAAGGTGCAATGTTTATTAGACAAGAGGTTGGCAACATGTTTGGCTCGTTGGTCACATTGTGGGAGTGAAGGATTTTGGAGGGTCGCATCTTTTTAAAACGATTACATTCATTGTAAATACATATATGTATATTATAATAATAAATATGTCATAAATTGTATTATAAATAAAACAGTGGTGGTAGTTTTATTCAAATTATTTAATGAGCAAGCACATTTAATTTTTAGAATTAATTTAACGAGACAAATCTGTGCTATCATGCTTTTCTACATTTTTTTTAAAATCAGAACTGCAATTGCTTGTTTAAATTCTCATCACAGCCTTCAAGTTTATATCAGCCAACTTGCATCTATATTTGATCCTGTTAATCTTCATGCAAGGAAAACTCTACTCACAAATATATGTCGTCTAAAATATAAAGACTTCCTACAAGGAAATTTTTCAGCCGACAAAGATTTTTAAATTCTATGTCAAAGCATTAAACATTTTCTTCCCGCTGGAATGCTATCTCAAACCACAAAGTTGACATTGTAGCTTCTCCGATGCTGTATCAATAAATACAGCAATGGAATAACAGATAATTGAATTTAGACTCTAGTTTTCTAAAACCCTGAAACTTTGTGACCAAACTTGGCAAATGATCTCTTAGTATAAATATTTTGAGGTACTTTATTTTTTTGATGGTGAAGAACAAAAGGTGAATCTTTGAACGCGCACGAAAAATAAATCTCGGTTCCAAGCGGATTTTCTGATTATCTTGGCGGGCCGCATACAAACTTTTTGCGGGTCGCTAGTTGCCCACCAATGTATTAGAATATTCGCAAATCAAACTCGTGTAATCCACATCGGTGATTATGACATAACCCACTTGATCGGTGTTCCATACGTTTAAAATAAAGATATTTTTTTTGAAAATCAGTAAAATATATAAGCCGTTATTAAGGCAAAACAGAGCCAGTGATTATTTTTTCAGTCATCGACTATATTTGTAGTTATGTTTGCTTTGATTTTTATAAAAAAAAACTTTGTCTTCTGATTTTGTAATGATTAGTAAATAATTTAAAAGAAAAGATTAATTCATTGATTCTCACATTGCATTAATTTTTAGTATTATGGTGCCAATCACAAACTTGCGTTTGACAAAAATATTGCAAAGAAAAAAAATTTAAAGATAATTTAGCTAACCTACAGAAGAACGCAAACAAATTAGTTTTTCCTTAAGACTCAGATAAGGGAATGTTACAAAATCACTGCACCCACTTAGCAAATTTATGGTTGAATTCATTCATTGCAACATAACCTAATCTGCTTTCGCATATGAAAGGAGTTTGAGTGTTGTTGTTGTTGTTGTTACTAATCGTCTAAGGTCTGACGAAGTCCGACAAGATCAATAAGTCCGTTCACTGATGAAACCGAGCACAAGAAGTGGAGAAGTATAAAGATTTTCTGGAGGAAGGCCCAGACAGTCCAGAATGTGCTCGGGTGAAGAATGTTAAACATTACATTTGTTACGCGTTTTAAAGATTTTAGTGTTCCTACAAAACTTTAGACCATTTATATGTCCACTAGCAAGACGTGCAATGGCAGCTTCTGTCGCTGGAGAGTGAAAGAGGAAACCAGTCATTTTACTTTGGTACCAGTAATGATTAGGAAGCTTCATCCATTCCTTAATGAAATCTAATTTTTCAAGTGTGAAAAATTCCTGAGAATTAAAGAAAAGATAGAGGGAGTTTGTTGTTTGCTGCCCCCATTCGCAAGTTTGTCCGCAAGGTCATTCCCGTGAATGTTAACCTGCGATTGGATCCACTAAGCATGGGAGTATGAGTGTAAGCAGTTGAATGGAAAAAAAGAAGTGTGTGGTTATAACAGGTTTATTTTTTATCAGGTAATTTATCTTTTAGAAACATATTGTCAGTGCTTTAAAATGCATCGTTATATTATCGAAGGCAGAAGCTCAGTTTTGTAAATTTGGTCTTTTAATTATTAAAATAGCACCCTCTCTTTCTCTCTCCCTTTCTCTCTCTCTTTCCTTCCCTCTGTCTCTCCTCCCTTTCTAACCCTCTCTCTTTCTCTCTCACCCTTTCACTCTCTCTCTCTATATATATATATAATTACTCATCCAGATAATGATGTGAGAACGAGTAATGTTAATAATGATACGCTGGAGAAGGATAACAAAATAATCATTTTGGATATTATCAAAACAGTTACTAATAAACTTTTTAAATAAATACTTTCCGTGAGAAACTTCTGAGACTATTTATATCAGCAGGACATCTTAAGTGTGTTAGTGTTCGTCCACTTTCTCGAGAGAACAACAGAGAATGAATATTTTATAGAAATAAACGTCAAATGCACGATGGCAGGATGTTTTTAAGTCATTTAGGTGAGACACTGGTTTTACACCTTCTAATCTTTTGTCTCATAACCATTAAAGAAACATGTCAAGAAAATCACCCAACTCTTTCTTTACATGGTTTTTAGAATATTTTGAAATAAGACGATTAACGCCAATATGCTTTTTTACACAAATTACTTGTTTTAGCACGAATCTCAAACAAATCAAAAAATTATAACCCTGTCAAATGCAATGGGTGGTGAAGGTTTTAACAGCATGTAAATGGGTGAACTGATGCTTGAAAACGTTTTGGTTGAAAACGATTTGATCGAATTTATGACTGTATAATAATGAAAAAGTCGATAATAAAGAAGTCGGTCAGCAATGAATAGCTGATTTAATTTACGAGGGCATGATATTTTCAACAAGTATGGAACAATATTTTCTTACTCATGATCTTGACGTAGAATGTTAATTAAAATTTCAACGTAATTTTGAGTAGAAGGATATGAAGAATTGCATAAGAAACTTTGGGGGGAAAACATCCACTAATAACAGACTTTGTAACAACAAAATCCCAACAGAGGCCATTAACAACGAACGGAATTCTTTATTTGAATCAAATCCGACAGATCTACTGATGAGAGTATTTTTAATCCAGTTCGTAATGAACGTGTACCCTCGTTACCAAATACCAATGAATAATTGTTACTTAGAAAATTTATTCTTTTTTTTTTATTAAGAGCATTTAGAAACCCCGTGCACCACACAATGTATCACACGAGGGCTTATGACACAAAGGAAAGATTACAACCCAAACATCTATGCTTTCTCCGGGATTCGAACCCCCCCCCCCCCCACGACACCGCAGTCAGCGCACTAACCACTATACCGGATGGGTGGCTTATTCTTAATTTCAATTTCAATTGAATTTTTATATGTTGTATGTACTTATAGATTATATAAATTTTTGCTGCACACTAGTTATACTTATTTTTATTTATTTGTTTGTAATGAAAAATGAACTGTTTTTGTTTTACAAATATATAACATGACTTTCACTGTTACTTTTCTTACATGGTTTTTTGGTAAACTTGTAGAGCTTCATTTTTAATGTGAATTAGAAAATCGTCGATCTTGCGAGGCAAATAAATTTAGAAGTGGATAGTATTTTCGTTCACAAGAATGGCTCGATTCCCACAATCAGGCTGACAATTTATGAGATCACTGAAATGCATGAGGAAGAGCAAGACATGAAAGAACTCGAGTCTTTAGACTCCGCGAAATCAGAAAATCTAAGGACAGTTGGGAATTTGACAGATGGTCTCAGTTTTCTTGAAAAAAGTTACAAATTTTTGAAACTATAGACTCCAACCGGGAGAGTATTTTTTCAACAAAACAAGAAATGAAAAATTATTAGTACGCTACAAGGAAATTTTGGGGGGGAAAAAGAAATCGTAGAGAGATTTAGCAGATTAGTTTGTTAGATTTTATGAAACATTTTACATCAAAATAACTTCGATTTGAGATTTTGTATTTGTGTTTTCTAAGATTTTATTAAGCATTTTTTTCTAAATTATTATTTTCTTTCCTCTTCGGCACCAGCTAAAAATAATTAATTTTTATTATTTTTAAGCGAAATTATACCCCAATTTATGTGGTTACCACATTTCCACCTATGGCATAAGTTCATAAAATTACTGTATTTAAATATAGCAAGATTGCTTTATTTTTTCATGAAAAATAGTTCATACATTTTGAATGCCAGATTCTAATCCGTATATTTAATTTATTGTATGTACTTTTTAATAAATGTAATATTTTTTAGATGTGTTTATCTGGAACTATAGTACATGAATTTAATAGTATTAAACTGAAAGGGGAATTTAACACTTTCACCGTAGGCAATGGCGCGCCTTTATCTCATCCTCTATGCAAAGAGTCTTTTCTTATAAACTGGTTAAACCTAATTGATTTTATGTGAGTTTTGAAACATAAAGATAAAAACTGAATATTCAAACAATTTTTTTTCATTATTTTTCCATATTATGCATAATAAATCAAAATTATTCATTTTTAAAAAAAATACTAATTTCACTCTTTTAATTATAATTCTTCACCTTAAATATATAATTCTAACTTGTGTTTATATTTGCAATAGGCTATTTAATTTCTGTAATAATTCACAGGTTTTCATCAATGTTTGTCATGTTATATTTTTAAATTAGATTGATTATAATTTGTGCATGGATATTTGACACATTGTTATCTCATATCCAATTCTTCAAAGTTTTTTTTTAATATTTAATGAATTATATTACACTAAACTTTTTTCATATTTAATCAAGGTTTTTTATAGTTCATATTTTCAAAGTAAAAGATTAGAATAAATAGATTCTTTAAATTTTTCAGAGAAGTATTTCGTATGAATATGTATATCGCTTCTCAAGGGGCCTACAACGAATATGTTTGAATTGCAGCTAACCTCAACTGTATGTACGAGTAACAAACTTTTCCAGTAAAAACATCTCAGCATAATTTTAAAATCTTCCGTTGAAACATAATTATTTATAATGAACCGCTACATTCACAAATGATCTAGTACTAGCCATGTTTAATCAAACCACAATTTTCCCTCATCAATAACAGCGATTTTTTTTCCTGCAATCGATAAAAAAAGTAATATCTTCAGCACCATTACACTTCTCCCTTCGGTGTGAGGCACATTAAATATTCCGTTTCTGATGCAAGAAAAATAAATTTATTCACGCTCCGTTTATTAATTTGCGCAGTCATTTCACATGTGGCAAGTTAATGTTCGAGGGAAAAAAACGCTGAGTTTTTTTTATTAAAATTTTTTATTATTTTTTGTCAATGATTATTCATCGATCTGTTGTAGGTCCTAGAATTCAAAATGCCTTTCAAGGAACAAAGTGATAAGGGAAACAATTATAAATATTGCTGATAAACCTTAGTATTTCCAAGAAAAAAACTGAGTTTTTTGTTGTTGTTGTTGTGACGTAAAAAATAAAACACAATGTTTTTATATGCAATGTTGATATATATGTATCCAGCGCTAATTTAGGCTCATTTCGGGCCCTTGGCGCAGAAGATCTACAAACCCCCTCGGCACTGGCGGGTCGAAATTTATAACCAGAAAATCTGGTTTCCAGCTTCCCGGACCCTTCCGGGACTCTAGGCGCCCGCCAATGGATAAACCGGCACTATATGTACCAAGCTGTATAATATGATGCCTTGTACGAGGGTTGTTGTTGTTGTTGTTGCTTATACCACCTGATCCCCAGTAGCATCAGATCAAGGTCCACGAAATTCATCGCGGCTAAGGGCTAGAATTTTACGCCTGTCGTTAGCCTAAGCTTTGAGCCCCATGAAAGTGAAAGTACGATTTTGCTCAGTACAACACGATAGATGGCGATACCATTTGGAGCTACTGATTTAGCGAGCACGTACTCCGTTTGTACTCGGAGAGTATTTGGTGGCATCCCAGGCCTTCAGGTCTGGAGTCCGATGCTCTAACCACTAGGCTAGGAATAATAGATTTTCTTTTATTTTAAAACTTTGAGTTATATTCAATCTTATACTCACCACTCGACCCCGGGCTTTTGATTGAAACTCGTCCAAAATTTTGTTCAATATCTATAAACATATATTTTTTTATATCAAACGTAATACTTTCTCTTTCATCAGATTTTGAATGTTCACAATTAATTAGTTCTTGAAGCAGTAACAGCAATTGATAGTCACTTAAAATGACCCTTATTCTTAGCATACCATTAAATAGAAGTTTGAAGAAGTGTATTTCGCTTAGTTTTTGTAAGTTCTGAAATTATAAGGTATATTTCTAAAATTCAATTTGATTTGATTTCCTTTTTCTTTTAATTTACACCGTACTCTGAAGCAACAGTATCTGAAACAGATCTCGTTATTATGAAACATGGTCAAGTGACGAGGACAGCGGCTGAGCTGGACCCCCCTACTAAAGTTCAGGAGGCTCTAACGTTTTACTAATTAAAAAACCTAATTAATCCAAATTATGCAAAAGAAAATCAAGAAAATTTATCAAGTTTTGTTCAACGATTGTAAAGATATTTTTTTTAATATGAGAGAACTAAGATTTTATTTATTAAAACACATAACTTGAGTGCAGCACAATGACACAACACATGTATAGACGTAGAAGAGTATTCAGGATTGTTTTTTTTTCTTTCGTTCCGGTTATCTCAGCTCTTACAGCTTCCTCAACCGGAAGCTTTAAGAATCATATGATTTCCATCAGAATGTGGTTAAAAAGATATTATCGTTACTCGTTAACTTAAAAATAAGTTATTTATGTACTGTTGTTTCTAATGCCACCTGTCTGACGGTGTCAGATCGAGGCCCACGAAATTCATCCTAGCAAGGGGCTAGGTATACGCCTGTCGTTCGCTGTTAGCTTTGAGCACCCTGCAGGTGACAGTACGATTTGGCTCGGTTCATATATGATAGATGGCGAGAGTTGCTACGATCGCCCAAAAGACTTTCGGACCCACTAGTTTAAAGAGCACGTACTCCGTGAGTACTCGGAGGGTATTTGGTGACTTCGGGCATTCAACTCAAGCCTTTCGGTCTGGCGTCCGATGCTCAAACCATTAGGTTACCCACGGCCCAATTTATTTATTTTATCCTGTAACATATTGTGAATAAATTGAAAATATTAATCATGCCCCTGAAATTAAATAAAAATATAAACAGAGCCGTATTTTCGCACAGCCGAAAGAAAATATTTTTAACAATATAAGTGGTGGAATATGATATATATTTTAGCTTTTTTCAGTTACAACACAAAATTAAGAAATTTGTATTTCGAACTATTTTTATGTAAATTATGAAGTAATAGTTTATACATTCTGGAGAATCAAAACAATTTTTTTAGTGTTCTAAATAGACAAGAATGTTTAAACAAAAACATCTAAAATGTAGCGAAATAAATTATTGACCATAAAGAATAATCTATGTTTTTGAATAATAAAATCGTTTTTTATGAAGGAAAAAAAACCCGTCACGCCTAGATAGGGGATAAATATTTTAAGCATTAAAAATGCTGCATTAAATTATGGTTATTAAGTGAGAACATCTCTTTAAATTTGGAAAAATTGATACAACATTCACAAAAAAGAAAATCATGAACATTTCAGACATAAATAAAAATTGCCATTTTATATGTAGTTACTTTTCAGAGTGAGATCCAAAATACAAACAGTTGAAATCCCCCCTTCCCCCGAAAAAAATACATGATACGTTTTCACAAAAATGGAGTAGAATTTATTTTTTCCGAAACATCTTTGGAGAAAGTAGCGTAAAATAAATAGCTAGGAATAGAGCGTTTATTATCTGAGACGCAATGAAGGGAATTTATGTTGTGTTTCCTGATTTCTTTGATACTGAGCTTCTGTGTAAAAACGAAAGAAAAATGGTGACGTGTTAGAAAAGATTTTGGCCTTAAAATAAACTTCATCGATATGATTTGGCTAGATTTACAATGATTGTTATCTTCTGTTCACGTTGTTTTGAAAATTTATGGGCATTCATATGCATATGTAATCTGCGCGAATGCAAATATTTTCATCTTCTATAATAGGGAAAAATACAAGGAATATTTTTAAGAATAAATTTTTTAAATATAAAAAACATTCATTCCACCTACATTATAGTTAAGATGGAACACATATATAACCAACCTATATATATATATACATACTATATATATGTTCAATAAATATAAGTTGGTTACACGCATAATACTTTTCAGGGATTTAGAGAATGTGCTTTTACCAAATATGAAACCTTTACAGCATTGGTTTGAAATGTAAAATATGATTTTCGGAATAATGCATATCAATATGTAAGACAACATATTGATATGCATTCGCTTCAACAACATATTTTATAATGTTAGTTGAAGCGGAACACATAAAATTTACATAACATCTAACAAATTCCACAGAATATTTCAGAAAAATTTACGAAGGATGATTTAAATGAAAATTACTAAGATTACACACTGCTTTTGTTCCTTTAAAAAACATATTAGCATTAATCGAGATTGAAATTAAATAGGAAAAAGTCTTATTAAGGTACCCAACTACACTAAAATTGTGAATTTTGCCAAAAATTTACAATTTTCTCATGTTTTATTTTATAGACCATCTTATTAGCTTTATAAAAATACCAAGTTTATTATTTTCCGTTCTCTAAAACAAAAACTACAATTGTTTTAGTAAAAACAGATGACATTATTTTAACCAAGATGTCATACTCTAAAATGCGCTTTACTCGAAATGTGTGTGTTTTTTTTTAAATGCTTAAACGGGGACAGCGATTGCTAAAAAAGTTTTGAAAATAATTAACTGAATTTTTTTGTGTTTGTTCTGTATAACAGTGAGAATCTTTTAACTTTCAGATTATCAATCACTGTTTTATTACAAAATTTACAGTTCCTTATGTTAATATAATCACTGTTTTTTTAAGCAATTTCATATAATAACTAAGATAAAGTGTTCTAGTTCTTGTAAAAATTAAAATATCTCTTATCGGAGGTCATTTTAAAAATGAATAACATAGCAACACATCAAAATTGAAAATTTGTTCATAAAGTTTTGGTACAGAATGATCGCTTTTATGTTATTTCTCGTACATTTTTACCAATATTTTCTCATTTTAGTTATTATAATTTCTTTTTCTCTTCTTAATTTTAGCACATTTTTCTTAAAATGTCTAAACAAATCTAAAAATAACAACCAAAAAAATCCCCATAATTCCATTTTTTTAAAAAAAAAAACTGTCGCAAGTAGTCGGGTATCTTAAGATAATAAAAAAAAAAACCAATGATCATGGCGGCAGAAATTAAAGCGGGATAAAATTATTCGCAAAAGGTGTTTTAGCGTTGAGTTGTTTACACAGTGGAACTGAAATATTTTCAAAATGTTAATGCTACTTAACATTTAGTTGTTGATATTTTCAAAAAATTTACAAAATTTCGGAGCAGAATACAGTTTTAAGATAAAGGCGCTAAATTATCTTGAAAAACAGTTTTGAAAGGTAGTTTATCTCATTATTTTCCGAAAACTATAAAATTTCCTAGGATTGGAAAAATATTTATTTTTTGCTACATAATTTAGGAATTTATACGCTATATCTAACTTATTAAATATTTATAATACTATTTTACATTCACAGAATAAACAAAGTATGCGTCTATCATATCTAAATAAATGTCTAAAATTAAATTCATAAGAAAAACTTTCTTCATAATATTGCTTTTTTGGAGCTCTCAGTATTTTTTAATTACAATCTACAATTTTGGTTTCTTAGAAATGAATAAAATGATTCAAATTCAAATCCAAATTGTATGCTTAAAAGTGCAGTACAGTCCCAAAAACTGGGTCTAATAGGTTTTTTTTCTGTTTTTTTATTCTAAATTACGCCTGCCAACGTCTTTTTGGACATATGACGTCTTGCAGTCCAGTACAAAACAGAGCTTGCACTAGTAGCTTGCACCCTCCAGTTATTTTGAGAACAAACATGAAGAAGGAAGGGACAACCAAAAAGATACTCCTCAGTCATTGACACAGAATTACAGAGAGAGTAGAGCGGAGAGTCATTTAGGCCAATTTTAAACAGATGGGCCGACAAACAATCCTACCCGGTGATGACCCTAAAACGCGTCACTTCCTCCACCCCAAGGAGGGTAGAAAGTTGAGCAAGTCTCTGGTCATCGAATAAACAAGACAAGAGTAGACAATACCAACTCTTTAAGAGCGAATTTTCTTTAATAACAATTTTTAACCCTGATAAGTCGCTTGGCATTTCTAAGAGGAATCGGTAGACAAGGTGAATGCTGCGTCGAAGCCTGTTTGGCCAACGTGTTGACTTGTTCATTTCCATGAATGGCGCAATGGAAAGGGATTCTTTGAAAGACGACCTCTCTTCTAGTGCTAAGAAATGAATCTATATGTTGTTTACATTTTAATTCAAATTCTAATGGGTATAGATTGTACTCAGAAAGGGTTTTAATTCTGGCCTGAGAACCTATGAATATGAGAACCTGCAATATTTTGGCTAGAAAAAACACTAATAGCTCTAAGAATCATAAATATTGCAGAAATCTCATCATCAAAATTGTCTGACTAGGCATTAAGAGATTCTTTGAGATTAAATGAATTGGAGTAAGCTCCAGCTCCAGCCCTATCAAAAGAAGCCGTGGTAGAGTCATCAGTAATTACACGTAACCAGTATTGATCTAGATATCTTTCATGGATATTAGCCGGGTTGAAGACCTTAACTCAGCCTGGAGGGAATTATGTTTATGAACAGGCAGATCCAATACGAATTTAGAAGATGCATATCGTAAATAACCAGGGAAGGTAGTCGGTTTAAAGATGGGAAGTCTATTACTGGAAACACCCAAAACATTTGCAAGGCCTAATGTGGACCGAATTTTGAAAAATGCCTGGCTTTCAAAAATGGAATTAAAAATAATATGTACGAGTGTTTTCTCAAAAAAACATATTGCACTTGTTTGTGTTGTTTACTTGAGAATACAATAGAAAATAAACTAACAAATACCCTTAACTGTCTCTACTAAAAATTAAGTTGCCAAGTTGGCAAAAACTGGCTACTTTTTTTAAAGAAATGCGTAATGTCTTGTCTTCCGTACTACAATGTGATATTTTAGGAGTTTGTACGTTATCCTCAACGTTAACGTCATCATTTTTTCTGGCCTTTTATTCATAAATTGTAACAGCAGTAATAATTCTGCTTTGAACATAATGTCTTGCTCGGTATCGTTTTGGAATGCAGTACCTTGAATGGATCTGTATATGGGGATATTTCGGTTTGTAAGGGTGTGGTCAAATTATCCGAACTGCCAGGTTATCAAAAGCCCAGTTTTCGAGACTTAAGTAAAAAACGTTTAGTGAAAAATAATAATTTGATAAATGCTAAAAATATAATTCAAATAAGGACTTTTTAAAAAACTGCTGCTTTAAAATGAAATATAGAATAAATGATAGATTATTAAATTTTTCATATCAGAAATGAAAGCTTAAATAGCTGTATGTGGTGTAAAAGAGCATAAATAGTGAAGAAATTCCCCCATGTGCCATTAAATGAAAAATAATTTGTTAAATATATTTTTAATATGTTTCGTTTCAAAAAGTACTTATTAGATGCGCATATCAGTGATATTCGAAAAGATTTGAAAAAAAGATCCATGAAACTAGAGAGAGATCAATATTTTATAGATTAAAAAAGGTATTTATATATAAGTGAGAAAATTATTCTAGTAATTTGTTTAAGTAAAATACTTTTAAATTTTTTTTCACTATACCTTTACATGTGCATTTGAAATTCTCAAACAACTTGAACTTTTAGCTTAAATTGCTAAGGCAATTTCAAATTGCCAAAACTGTAAGCCTGAATTTATAAATGATATAAAATTTAAAGTTTTAGGAATCCTTAATAAAATATACTACTCAGTTTTAGATGATCCAATTTAACAGTTGAAATGATTTAAACTTTAAACAGTTTAGGTTACTAATCACTAATTTTCACTAAAATGTCACACTTTTATTTTCAGTAAAATGTTCAATTATCCTGAAATGAAAACAAATCTCTAATTTCTCAGAACAGAATGTTAGGTAAAATAAAAAAAAACATTACAACATTCAAGGGCAATAAATTTTTCCCTACTGTATCAACTTTTTCATGTAAATTTTAAACCACTGAAGATTTAACAAAACTCTAAAGAATTATAAAATTATATTGAATTTTTTTTTGTCAAACATCATTAAAAAAAGCTTCCGAAGAAGTAAATAGTTAATTACATTACAAAATTTAAAAAAATGCATTTTAAATCAAGGAAAATATTTATAAGGGAGAACAATATAAATTAAAAATTTAGAACGGTACACATTTTTTGAAATCTATTAACTGCGTGCTTCGTTCTCCGTTCAATTAAATAAACATCAAATGTTATATTTAATTTTTAAATTATAATTCTTAACTAATTTCCCGCAAGTTATTACAAAAACTATCTAAATCTGATTTTAATCAAACAAAATTCATTTTAGTACAATTTTAATAGTAATAATTAAAAGATTCTAAATTATTTTGTTCAAATAATATATGAAGTAAATATAATATGGAGGTTAATAAATATTATGAAAAATAGAATTTGTTATTTTGTCTTTTTAATTACCTTTATTTAACATAAAATTATCTTGTTTCAGTTCTTAAATTATCGTTACTTGAAATAAATAGCTAAATTATTTTTCTGGAATTCATTCTTTTAACAAAAGTTTAAGAAGCCCCCAGTCATTTTAAACATCATTTATTACAAATTCTTATCAATTTTTTAATTTCATAAGCATTATTCTATGCATAGTAATTCTGTAAAATTGAACTACAATTTCTTTTTTAAAAATTTGTTTAAACAAATACCTCAATATTTAAAAAACATTAAGTTTTATTTACATAACATTTATTACATTACAACACTTTTAATTTTAAACAGCTGTAAATTTCCTAAGGATTTCAATGTTCACTTTTGTAATAGTTTTTCTTTGCTCATTTACATTATTATTAATTATGGTCATAACCTCTTTTGCCAATACTTTTTGTTTATATATATTTATATTTGTCTATTTTCTCCGGATTCCTATAGTAATTTAATATTCCAATTTCTATTCTATTGCTGTTGTATTCACCCACGTGGATTTTGGGCTTTTACCTTGGTTTATCTCCGGTGCTATTATGTTGAAAATTTCCACTGTAGGGGAAGGTTGAGATCTCACAAAACACTGTTTAACCCTGTTTCACTGTCTTAAACCAGTGACAGCTCCGGAAATCATAATAGTTTTTTCCACTCTAGCTAAATTTTTCTTTTTTGGTTCGTCATGTTTCCATGTTCTTGGTTCTTTCGGTCTGATCTTAAGATGTTTTAGGATTTATTAGTCTTCTTTTTAATTTATTTACTGCTTTATATATATATATATATATATACGCACACAAACAGATATATTTGTGTATGCACATGCAACTTGAGCCTTAAATATTTATAAATTAAGAAATTACAATGTCATTTTCTCTTTTTTTTTGTTATTACTACATTTAAAACAGTAATATTACTTCTTTTGTAATATTTATGGAATAGATAGACAGAATTGGAAGATTCTACGTTACGAGTTAAGAGTAGTAATTGAAATAATGTGTAGTAGTTTTAATTTAACAATTTATGAAAGAAATTTTAATAATCTCAAACATTTTTTGGCTGCTTCCTGTAAAAAAATTCAAATAAAGGGATTTAATTCTATAATAAAATATCAAAGTAATTTATAGTTGCTTTCTTTATTTTTCTTATTCTTGGCCAAAAAATTCAAGAAAAAGAAAATTTAAATATTTCTTATTCGTTTAAGAAAAACATTTTTAACTTGTCTGCAATGCAAAAAATAAACATTATGGAGAAATAAATCACGATATCACTTAAGCAACGAAAAAAAATTAAAATGGAAATAATGAAAACATTAAAAAAAAATTCACCTAACTACGAAAAATTTATTCATTTAGAGTGGTAGAATCTCAGTTCATTACAATCTAATTCCGTTCCGAAGAACAAATAAAAAATGTAGACATTAAAATAAAAACATTCCTTAAACAACTTTTAGTAAATTCGAAAGTGTATTAAAAATAAAATCTCTTTCACAGACTAAAAAACCAAATGGAAAAAAATTCTCAAACATGCATTAAACGGTAACTAAAAACAAAATATCGAAGCTTTCATCGAAGCAGCAATTGTTCCAAAGTTAAAAAAATTTGAAAAGGGGAAAGAAAAATGTACACAACACGAGTTTCGAGAATAAAAAAGATTGAAATTAAAATTGTTTTTAGAAAGATGTTTCGGAGCGATAGCGCAAAATAAATCGCTTGAAGTAGAACGTTTGTTGTCTGAGACGGTGATGAAGGAATTCATATTATGTTACCTAACCTCTCTGATCCAGAACATCTGTGGGAAAAAAAGTAAAAAGGAATATTAAGCTGGTAAAAGGATCCCCTCCCCCTAAAATAAGCACTTTGCGATGTGATTTATCGAGTGTTATAGGGAATATCAATTCCCCTTTTAACAGAAATTTTTCAGAAGTAGAAATTGTATAAAAGTAAATTGAAAAGTAAATGCTTTGTGTGAAATGTTGAAAGCAGAAAAGCATTCCAGGAAAGAAAAAAAGGAACTATTTGTACCGTTTATGGTGCTGACTAGAAGCACCACATAATTTTTTTTTATATTATTAGGCACTTATAAGCTTAGATTAAAACTGGAGTAGTGCTCGAAACTGAGAAGGCTTAAGAAATTTATTTAAAATTATAAAAAAACTACAAATAACAGATTTTTGCAAATAGTTTTTAAACATACATAGGTATACTAATTATTCGGCATAAAAATACTTGCATATCAATTTGAAAACTCTTTCAAACTCCTTAAAAATATAATCAAGCCAATAAAAATGAGTTAAAGTACCAATAGTTGATATGATTTGCGTGAAAGCTATATTTTTAGGTCTAAGATCTTTCGTTCGAAGTCGGTAGAATTTTTGAAATTTTCTCACAAATTCAATTTGTAACCAAATTTTTATTAATATTTAAATAACAGCAATTTGATGAGAGAAAATCAAAGAGGATTGATAAGAAAATTAATCCTAGAAATTTAGAAATAATTTTCTAGAAAGCTCTTGATACTATACAAAGTTTTAAGACTTGAAAATTATCCATCTAACTAAAAGCATTAACTAGCGATTCTGAATAAATTGACTCCTCAATTTTAATATTCACGACATTTATATTACAAAGGAAACGCCATATTTCTCCTTTAAAAATGCATAATTTATAACATTGCTTAGCAAGAACTATAGAGCATATAAACTACTACAGAATTATAGCATAATATAAATTAATCTTAGAAAAGAAAATGCAGTTGAAATACTATTAATTAGAGATACAAAATTTATTTTATTCTAAGAAACGCTCAAAAATAAATGATTTATGAATTTTTAATGAAATGATGAGCTACCTACAAATAACGAACTTGGTAGGAATATATAGAACAAAAATTTTGTCCCTAAATACAGATTGCTTCAATTTTTGTATACGGTAGATTTTTCATACCAACAATTGAGAAATCAGATTCAAACAGCCATTAATTTACCACATATACACTATCTGGCCAAAAGTATCCGGACACCCAGTGGTATGGACTTAGAGCGTCCTGAGGCACATATTAATATGATGTTGGTCCCCCTTTTGCATGGTTGATAGCCTGCACACGTTTGGGAAGACTTTCCACCAATTTTTGATAGGTGACCATAGGAATTGCCTTCCAGGCGTCAAGCACAGCTGAAGTGAGTGCTTGCAGTGAGGATGGTCGATTTGGCTGGCTACGTAATCTGCGCTCTAATTCGTCCCAAAGGTGTTCTATGGGATTTAGATCGGGGCTCTGAGAAGGCCAGCCCTGTTTTTGAACACCCATTTCGTCAAACCACGTCTGTGCAAGCCTCGATGTGTGAATGGAGCAGTTATCCTGCTGGAAGAGAGAGAAATGGGCCTTCCCCGAAATATTGCCATAGAGTTGGGGGAGTGCAGCATTGTCCAGAATGTCCACATACATCTCAGAGTTCATGTTTCCAATAATCGGAACTAACGGACCCAGGCCAAACCACGAGAAACACCCCCACACCATTATGCTTCCACCACCAAACTTAACAGTCGGCACAATGCAGTCACTAAAGAAACGTTCGCCGGGCATCCGCCAAACCCAGACGCGTCCATCCAACTGCCAGACTGTAAAGCGAGATTCATCACTCCAAAGAACAGTTTTCCACATATCCACAGTCCAATGACGGTGAGCTCTACACCATTGCAATCGATGCTTCGCATTCTGTGGAGTGATGTTTGGCTTGTGAGCGGCTGCACGACTATGGAATCCCAAGTTTTTTAACTCTCGACGGACAGTCCTGCTGCTAACACTAATCCCTGATGAACTTTGGAACCCCTGAGAAATTTCCACCAAGAGTACTTGCGATTTTGTTTCACTACCCTTTTCAGAGTTCTGCGGCTGCGTTCACACCGAGTATTTTCGGCCTACCGGTTCGTTTTTTTGCCGTTTCGCTCTGCCTTGACGTTTCCACTTCACAATTACATCACTCACAATGGATTTAGGCTTCTGTAGAATATCCGCAATCTCACGAACTGATTTCCCACAAAGGTGGCATCCCACTATACTGCCACGATCAAATTCACTAAGCTCCTTTGGCTTACTCATTGCCTCATAAACGCATAAATACAATCTGACAAACCACTACCAACACTTTCATAGCTTTCAATTACGTATTAAATTGGCCGTGGTGGCCGAGTGGTCTAGGCATCAGATCATGGCTAGCATGTCAGGGGTTCGATCCTAGTACCACTAAAGATCCACCGTGTAGGGGAGCGATGCACGTAAAATCTGTCGAGAGCTCAAACGTCCTCCCTTTGGTTTGGTGTGGTAGTTAGGAGAGGGGGGTGCCAGCTCATGTGTCTTCCCCTTCACTTGACTATGGTTGAAAATTACGCGGACCGTCGCCAAAAGCCCTCGTGTTGCTAATCAGTGCGATGTTAATATTCTCTCACTTTACGTATCAAATTGCGTCACTTGCCAGAACCATTTTTTTAACAGGTGTCCGGATACTTTTGGCCAGATAGTGTATTAAATAAACTTGGCATGTAAGGCATTAGAATTAAAAAATATAAAGCCTATTGAATAAATCTTTTTTCTGAGGCAAAATAATTCCGTGTGGGTGTGGGTGTGTATGAAGAATAATAACTCCATTTATTCCTTCTCGATATATTTATTTTTTAAAAAATTGTATCCAACCATTAAATTAACCATTTTTGAATTTAGGTGCCTTGAATCAAAAGGAGCCCGAGGAATGTGTTTTAACGCCTTAAGAAAAGAAATCGAAATATTGCATGAAGAGAAATAATATCTTTTTTTTTAAATGAACAAGTAAAAAGAACATTTAACTCAGCACAACATGCAAAAATATCTGTGACTCATACATGATAGAGGATATACAACAGATAATTCCGTTTTCTTATGTATTTTAAATCAGTATTTTTTTATACAAGTAACGATACATGTATACTTACTTGTGTGAAAATGTTTGTGATAGTTTCCTTCATAGAGTTCAGAAACAAGGAGTTAAAAATAATTTTTCATTAAATTAAATTTTGCCACGGCTTGAGCTTTTGCGATCTATTAAAGTGATATAGAAACAAAATAAAGCATAAAAAATTAAAATTAGATATCTTAAAATATAAAAACGAGACATTTCTAATTTTTTCAAAAAAATAGTTAAATATGAACAGGTTTTGATCTTATTATTATGTAAAGGAATGGCTTTATGCACATCATTTCTTTGCTAATTAAGGGAGGATCTTCGTTCTTTTGTAATTTCATCTTTTTTCCCTTAATTAAAACTACTTTATTATTAAGAAATCATTTTTCTTTGCTTTTTCTTTGTTCAAATATTTCAATAAAATTACAAAAAAAGGTAATAGATTTTTTTTCTATTCGTACTATTAGTTCAGACACTCCCTATATATTTACATATCCTGTGTTCAAATTTTCAATCATTAATAAAATACTTTTTATACATCCACTCATGTTCAGATACATTTTTTAAAACTTGTAGTGGATTACATTTGATGTTAATACAGTTTTTTCAAATATTAATTAATTAATTTAATTTAATTAATTAATTATACTTTAACAGATATATTGTAGTTGATATTATTCCACTAGATGGCAGCACCATTGGATAAAACAGTTTTTGTTAAGTTTGTGATGAAGATTTAACTGAGCCCGAATAATCATATGCTAGCTAGATGTCAGATTCCTTTAAAACTGGTTTTAAGATAAATTCTTACCTTTTTTTTCAGCTTTTATTAAAAAATGTAATTACAAATTTAATGTGGTTTTAAAGTTTTTAATGTTAATTTAAAAGATGTTTTATCAATTAATATTGTGATTCTGACATATGTATATACATTTTTATATTAATTGTAATTATTTAATAAAAAGTAACTAAAATAAAAATTTTCTTTTTGACCTAAGTAGGAATTGATTTTAAAATTTTTTTATATTACTTGTTTGTGTGTGTGTATAAAAAAAAGTTCAAATTTAAATATTTCGATGGTACAAGTAAAAATAAAAATGCTTATGGTATAATATGCAGTTATAGGCATATTTCTAAACTTATGCAATGTTTAATATATTTTTAAAACCTTGTTTCAGGAGAAATTTTCAATATTAGCTTCTTGATATGTGTTTTAAAACTACGATAAAGCTGTGTTGCTTTTACTGTAAAATAATTTCAATTTTATTCAGCGTTAAACTACACACTAAAATTTATTTCAGGAATCAAGATTTTGAAATGTATTTTAGCATTGATGTGGAATTTAAGTGCTATAATCTAACAAAAAGAACATTTAATGGAAATGTTAAAATTTAATCACGAGGTTTTTATATAATTTTTAAATTATATTTTTATAAAAAAGTGGTCTTTTTTTTACATTTTGTAGAGTTGCTGAACTTTTTTCCCCGTCTTAGTTCTACCTTCTCATATGCTTGTACTTGTATTTTCTTTTTACCAACTCAAATAATTATGTAAAGGTTTTTTGATTTTGAAATGATAATTGAATTATATAAGGAAAAAGTGTTGGAAATTAAATTGCGTTCAAATGATGTTTTAGTCAATTAGAAACATGTAGTTTTCTGCAAAGAATCCATGTAATCGGAAATCTTCGTATAAAAAAAAGATTTATTTTTTTGCGGATATTCATTAAGAATTTTTTTAAAAAAAACTAATTACTGTAAAATTCTGCGTATAACGCGCACTTTAAACACAAAAAAAAAAAAGATCACAAATTATGGGTGCGAGTAATACACCGGGGAAAAGAATGAGAGCTTTAAAAATATTTAAAAAAAGATGAACATAAAAAATTAGGCTTCTACACATATCGAAATACTGCTAATTTAAAAGAAATGACATTCTTTATGAATTTTAAATGTGGTAGTTCTATAAGTATACTATTTCTTCCAAATCTTGGGATAATACCTCGAATAAATGACTTCGTAAAAATGGGGATGCGCATTATACGGCGATAATACCTTAAAATTAAAAATTGCAGCTTGAAACTTACTCCCCCCCCCCCCCTAGCCGAGGGTACTCGATTTGTTTATTTACTCCGACAAGGTTAGTCTTTTTCGCCCAACCTACTGGGTATAAGAGCAAGCATGCTGCTGCCCGCGTCTATCTAATTTTAGTCAGTCAGTAGCTTGAAAGTATAGGGGCGTGTTATACACTGGAATTTACTGTACTTAAAAACATTTTCTTAATTTTTGTTCTTGATGTAAATAAATAAATGGAGTAAAATGAATTATAGTTGCAAATATGTTATTTTGTGTTAATTTTATTATTGGAAAGATAATGGTGTAGTTGTCAAAATTTCTTCACATTCACCTTAAAATAACGCAGTTGCAATTAAAACAAAATATTAATGCGTTTCTGTTAAGTTTTGTTTATTTTATTTCAGTTTAATATTAGACCCTTGAGTTCACGTGATATAAGACATAGACTTAATTTGGAATTTAATAAAGGGTTAACTTGTATGTTATTGTTCCCTAACGCTTTCAGAATCACTAAAAATCTGATTATTTAAACTCTAAGCGCCTTATTGTTTAGTAATTGAATACTTAATGGATAAAAGTTCACAGATTAATAAATTAAGTATAGGAAATCTTTTAATTTTTAGATCTACGATAAACCTCATTTGAAATGAATACATCAACGTTTAATATATTTTCTATGTAGTAAATATAATAAAATTCTAAACATTAAAATATAAACATTCATTATATCTTAGAATTACATCCATCCTTCGACTTGTAACATTTTGTAGAACTGTATAAAATGTTTTAAGCTTATTATTTAGATTTTTTCATTTATGTTTAAAATTAACATGTTTAGTTTACTTTTGATTTTATATCCACTCCACAGCTAAAAGCAAACTATATTGAGCATAGTATTAGCATTTAGTTTTGAACTGTTCAATATATCTTACCATACTCTTAACAAATAAATTATCTCGAATTCCTAAAAGACGATTGGGAGAAAATTATTCTTGCTGAAACATATGTTCATTTTAAAGCAGAGCACACAAAACCATTACTTTACACATCCCTTCATTTCAAATTCTTCTAAAGGGTGACGTTCGTAAAACAATGAAGTGCGAAAAGAATGGAGGAAATCAAGCATTAAATGTTTCTTTTGCTCGACTCGTCTTAAACTTTTCAAAACAATGGCGTGGCACTTGATAAATTGAAAGAGCGTGATGAAATTAAGACTGAAGAATTCCAAACTCTTTTTTTCTTTCAGAATAAGATTATTCAAATCATGTTATTGGTGCTTTCATGAAAGATACCACTGTGTAATAATTTACATTTTTTGGTTCGTAAATCTTTCAAAAGTATCTTCGAAAGGAGATTTTATTTTGCTATGAGTATTGTTTCGAGTTATTGTTAACTGCATGTTTCTGTTTCTATTTCAAGAGGAAAAACATTTTATACGTAAGACTTAATCCTCTCTTTCTTATTTATTTGATTTATGCTATGCATAATAATTTAAGAGATTTTTGGTAAAGGGATTTTGTTTTATAATATATATATTTTAAAAGAAATGAAAAGGATAGTACAAAAGAAACGGAAAGTTGATTTTTCTGAAATATATAACACATCGCTTGTATTTTTAAATTAGGAAGTAAAATAGAAGTTAGATTTTAATTCATAACGATTTTTTTTATTAAAATTCACCACATTCTCATTGATTTATTTATATCTAACACTGCTCATAACTAAAATATTACTTGTAATATTTTTATTTATTTTAAAATTTATCTAAGGAGGAAGCATTTGAGTGAGGAGCCATTTGCTGAATTTTTTTTCTACTAAGTAATTATATAAAAATATATCATTGGATTTTTGCTAAAAATTTTATGCTTAAATGTATAATTATCTTAAATTTAAGTTCATTATATTGGTATATAACTCATTAGATTGATTCTGATATTGATGCATTTTTTGAAAACTTCTTACCTATTATATTTTTATAATTTTCAAATAAAAAATTTTCTTTTTTAAGTTTCTGGAAGGTAAAAATGCTTTCTTTTTAAACCCAATTTTGAAACACATAAATTATGTTTATGAATAGCCAATATAGAGATGAATTAAGTTTACTATTTCAATCTCTTTTTTTTTAATAAATTTATTTACAAAACTCTTCATGCTACACATTGCATAACATGAGGTTTACATAATTAAGAAAAAAACATAAAATATACAATATAAATAAAAGGAAGGGAGGAAATACACAAATATAAAAAAAGGAAGGTATCTATAAACTTTTAAAAATTTATACAGTGAACAAATTTTCTCAAGACATTAACGGTTTCAGAACAATTGACCAACAAAGACAAAATAGGTGGCCTAACCATTTAAACTCCTTTTTTAAAATTTTCTCTTTTACAAAAATATAGATTACAATACAACGAGACATGTTCCTTGATTTCAGCCTCCAGACCACAAGAACAAATATCATTATCAATTAAGTTAAACCTAGATAAATAGCTCTTAAAATTTCCATGTCCTGTTAGAATCTGGGATAACTTAAAATCAGTCACAAATTTCTTACATTTTAGCCAATGATAAATTGTCCGAAAAAACATTTTAGTCCACAAAGCTTTAGGTGAGGTCAAGAAATTGGAGTTCCAGTCGGAAAAAGTTCTTTCTCAAGCTAAATGCTTCCAGTGGTTCAATCTCTTATAAAGCATAAAAAAGGTTGGTTTTTTTGTCTTGGTCAAAAACTGAACATTTCATTTCAAAACGTGTTTTTTTTCCCTTTATGTTTTTAAAGAAAACAACAAACTTCGAACCATTGCTTTTAGATTCGTATTTATAACTTCAACATTACTAACGTCAGATATTCTACTCGATATTGTATTTTCTTTGCCGTCTTTATTAAATTTAAATAATATAACATTACTATAATTAAATTTAGTTTTTTCATAAGTTTAAAATTAAACGATTCAATCATTTAAGTGCTGAAACTTCAAAATTACAATATTTTCAAATAAAAACGAATTACTAGAATGCCTCTTTTCATTCTGACAGTTGAAAAAGACTTGGATTCAAAAATTCTAAGCGTTAAAGTGTTTCAAAGAATTCAAAAGACCTATCACTCAAGTCATCTCTTAAGAACTCAGAGCTTTGCCTTCAAAAAGAAGGAATTTCATGGGGGAAGTTTCTGTTGTGTCTACAAAAATTCACCCAATTAAACTGTCAGTTTTCTAGTGTACTTATTTTGGAAGATTATCAATTTTATTTCAGTTCAAATGGCTCTAACAGCAACTAATAAACTATTGACTAACAGTCAATAGCACAAAATTTATTCATTGGTTAAAACTTAATATATACTAAATTTTAGTAAAAAATTAGTAACTTTTAACCCTGGACTTAGGGTGCCAAATGATTTATTTAAAATCAAAATCAAAAAGAGAAAGTATTATGACTCAAAATATAAGATCTATTCGGATTACAATTAGTTTCAGAAAAGACTGTATGCCTGGAAATTTGTTAATATATTAATATTATGTATTTTACTTCATCCAATTGGTCATGTGTACATGTCTCTAAGAGTACAATATTGTTTAAATACAATTATTGCGTAGAAATACCGCCTTTTTAAAAATATAAGCGAATCAATATTTAATAAAAAGTAAGGAACTCGTATGTTCTTTACGAAATTCTATTTTAAAGACATTTTGCTAATAACACAATTAGATCAATTACAAATTAGAGTTTCATTTCAAAGTATCTTTGTACAAAATAAATTATTTTATAGCCGTTTAAGAGATAAATTTCCATACAATAATTTCTCAGTTTCAATGTTTGGGTTTTTGTTTGGATTACAGGTTGTTAATAAGATTCATTAATGTGTATTTCTAAAGAACTATATGGGCTTTTAATAAAAATTATACATAATAAATACGAAATCGCAAATTTATTTTTGATAAATAAAATCGGGGGACCGATAACTCGGCATTGTTTATTACAGCCTCGCTCAAAGCCGGTATCCATACGTAGTGATTTCACGTTTATGTTTACCCAGGTCAGGTTGGAATAACTCAGTCACTATTCTTTCGCAAATCATTCACTTCCCCTCTCTTCTTCACACATTCATACAGGACTTTATTACACACTTGCTCTAATTAAAATACTCAGAAATATGGGAAACTCACAACCGGCTGCATGCCTTCGTTTCCTTCTCTTCCTCTCGAAAGGAGAGTGTGACACCACTACACCCTTACATTCCTACGCTTTTAAAGCACCCTCTACAGTTGGGCTGTAACATGTTCCTTTGAGAGAAAGAAGCAACCTCTCTAAATTAATAGAATTTGAATCCAAATTACATACACGTGGTCAAGAGGGCCTAGAGAATATGGTCAAAATATCTTGATCAACGTGGCATAAGTTCGAGCCATGGGGTTACTAAAACCAGCTACATGCAGGGACGTCTTAAGGCATAGGTCCACTGAGCCCGGGGCCAGGGCCTCGTCTCGTTCTTGACTCAACCTTATAATGATCATGATTCGAATAAATTCAACGGACAAATGTCATTTCTGGTTGTATTTTCTGAAAAACTAGAAATTTCGAACTATAAGTCAACTGGCAACATGCGATGACAGTCGTCCTTATATAGGCCTAGGCCTATCACCATACACAACCATTACTCATTCTGTCATAAGGCGGAAATAAGTCGAGCTGATTTGTGAGATGGAAAGTCATAGATACATTTTCTTTTGTTTCGGGTTATTCTTTGTACGAGTATTTGACAACGTATGCTATGTACTATTTACTTTTAAGGTTCATAGGTGGGGCCTACTTTTGTCTAGGGGCCCAGGAGCTACTTTTGCGTAAGGACCCAGGGTCAAAAGAAGTCTTAAAACGTCCTTGCTAAAAAAAAAAAAAAAAAAAAAAAAAAAAAAAAAAAAAAAAAAAAAAAAAAAAAAAAAAAAAAAAAAAAAAAAAAAAAAAAAAAAAAAAAAAAAAAAAAAAAAAAAAAAAAACTCCTGGCTACATATATGCACGCTACTCATAAATCTTTTGGTGATCAAAGTCTTCCAGTTGGAGGGATGTGTTAGTTAGGCTCAGGTGTAGTCCTTATCACTTGACCGAGATTCAAAATTACCCAGTAGCTCTCATGTTGCTTTGTAGTGCGACATTGATTGGCACACACTCGCAAAATTTACGCATGCACCTTAAATAATGTTAGTTTCAATTTAATATTATCTTTTTCTATTTTAATGCAAAAGCTAATTTATTTAATCTTTTCTTCCAACTGCTGTTAATAACATTCATATATATGTGTATGCGTGTGTTTACAATTAAGAGGACACAGTACGATTCAATTGACTAAAATCGGTCAAAAATTCAAGTAAAAGTTTAAAGTTATTCTTTATACGGTTTTCTATACTCTCACAACATTTGCGAGCACTAAGTTAAAAAAATTCAGTGTCATTATAACATTTATGTTCGTTTTTATTTATATCCAATATTCAATATCCCCAAATTTTTTAAGTGGATTTGTCTCAGAAAGGAAAGTAACTTATTTGTCTTCATTTAAAATGCTAAAGCTTTTTTTCTAATGGGCTTAATTCTTTGATTTCTTTTATTGCTAATAGTACATATAACAAATGCACTTTCGTAAATCAAAACAATACTTATTTTTTTAAAAAAAATGTTTGAACTTAGAATTTACACATTCTTTAAGGAATTTTCAATAAGCATATTTTACGTGTATTAGTCATGCCAGCAATGAACCCATACCAACTTTTGTTATTTATAGTTTGATGCATTTGTAAATCATATTTCATGTCTGTAAGTCAATTATTGCAGGAGGGGTAGCATTTTTAAGTTCCTTCATAAATTTCAAAACCTTTCTTAAAAACATGAAATAGTTAATATTTTGTGAACAATATCAGTTTGTATTTCTTACGTCATCTGTATTCATTGGTTGCAAGCAAAAAAATTGCAAAAATCATTAAATCCAAGAAATTTGTATAACTCGTCCCCTTAACTTGGATTCGTTGCATTACTTTTAGGAAATGAATATGGATTTATGTTAAAATTATAGATAATAGAATAAGACCACAATAAATGTCATTAAAAACAAGGGCTACCTTCAGAAATTTGAAAACTTTAGTTTAAATGTTATTATTTACAATTCTATGTAAATAAATCCTTCATAAATGATTCTCCTATTTAAATTCCTTTTAAATAAAAAAAAATTAAAAATTAGAATGAAATTTTTATATTAATGAGAGATTTTAATCTAAAAGTTTATATATATATATATTTATAGATGTATCTTTATTAAGGATACAGACGACATAAATAATCTAATGTTTTATCTCCTGTTAAGAAAACTTAATAATTATAGTATGTCTTTTAGATACTTAATTTAAAATTATACAAAAATTTCATGGGATATCTATTATCTATTCTATGTTAATATACAAATATATCTCTTAGCTGTTAAAATATCAGGTATCAAAATGAATTCGTATTTTAAGAATAAATAAGTTCGATAGGGATTATACTGTCTGTAATAGCAAAGCATATAAAAATATTCCTTCCCTCTATTACTAAGAAGAAAAAAACTTAACTTTTAAGCTTTTAAATATTTTTCCCTTCTAAAAAATAATAAAACGTTGAAACAACACGGGTTTTAGACATGTTTGCAAACAAAACTTGTTTAACAAAGTGAATAGAATTTTCTCTTAAAGAAAACAACCTTTTTTAAAAAAATAAGTAAATCACAAAAAAATATTTGAATTATTCTATTTCGTTCTTTTTTTTAAATAATGATTTCATAACAATTTGCATACCATTCTCAATTAATTTAAAACTTATCAGATTGCTAGATTCGATTTTTTAAGTTCGTCAAATTTAAAATTTAAAGAAGAGCTAGTTTATTTTAAGTTTATTATTAGTAGAACTAATCAATTGTCCTAAAATTCTAAATACCGTAAAATCCGGCGCACAACACGAACTTTTAACACACAAAATAAGATCGAAATTTACGTGTGCGCGTTATACGCCAGGTATAAAAATAAAAAAAAGCGATGTGTATAAAAGACTCAGACTTTTACAAAGATCTAAATACTGTTTATTTAAAAGAAATGTCATACCTTATGAACTTAGGGGTTGTTTTTCTTGAAATATACTTTTTTTAAAAAATCGTTGGATTATTATCCAATAATTTTGAAAAATAGTATATTCTCGAACAAATGGCTCTAAAATATAATAGCATTGCACCAGTAGCGCACACAGGAATTTTTCAAGGGGAGGGGGGAATCCAGGGCCGAGAGTCCACTATTCTCGTACAATGCTCGAACATATTTTTTCGATTTTATCGATTTTCGGGAACAAAAAACAGAAAAACATAATTAATGAATAATTAGCATTAATTAATAAAATTAATTGTTAATAACAAATACTTAATTATATTTTACGTACTATATACATAGGATTATAATCAATCGGGAAAAAAATCAAGGGCTTTGTTGGGGAAGGGGGTCCGTACCCGAGGACTCCACCCCCTTGTGTGCGCCACTGCATTGCACACATACATTACAAATTCCTTCGTAAAAAAGGGGGGGGGGGTGTAACTTAATATTAAAAAATGCATCTTGAAAGTATAGGTGCTCATTATAGCCGAATTTTACGGTATAATAATTTCTAAGGTTTGAATTAATTTAGGTGTTAGACTTTATTTCAAATAAAAAAAAATTATCAAAATACTTATTTTAGAAAAGCAGTCTTTTAATATACGCATATCAAGGAACTTTAAAAAATGCAAATATTATAAGTAGTTAGCCTTTCTCTAAAATCAATTATAATATCAATGTTATCTCAGACGTAACAAAGAGTACTTAATCAAATGAATTTATAACTATATACAGCTGCAAGCAATACTCTTACCAAACTGTCTAAACAGCGATAAACTGATTGTACGCCTTGTCTTGCTATCGATCTTGATAACCCTTTGCTTTTCTTCTCAAATGGAGCATCTTAATTACTCTTCAATTTTTGCTGAAAGCGCCTTTAAATGCAATGCACGATATAAAAGACCCCGAGTAAGCGTTTTAAACTTCACAAAGAAGGTATTCTCTTCAGTTTATTGATTCCTAAACTTCCCTCAGGAAACTGTTGCTTGTCTTCGTTGTAGTAAGATCTTGATCCGATTAAGGCACAAATACTTGCAGTTATCGCTTCAACTCAGCGCTTTTTAAAAGAGCCTTAAAGTGTCAGCAGTAATCGGGGCTCAGAATGTTACATACAAAGGACTATTTCGTACGTCTGCTTTAAAATGAACGGAATTCGCGTCATCCGTTTAATTAAGTTTAGGATTTTTAAAAGAACAGATTTTCCTCTTATTGAATTTGCAGAACATGATCATGATGCATTTACCTACACATGTTTTATTCTTTAGTTTTATAAAATAATCTCCCACTTTTCAGTTACAATTTACACTAACTAATTTATCGTAGATGGTTTGTACTGAATTGCTTGTATAAAAATCATCAATAGAAGCTTTAATGATTTCATATCGAAAAGTATATTAAGTACTTCTAATAATTGTACAATACCACTGAATTTACAAGTACATATATGGATAAATCTATATATGCAATGGATTGATAAAAAAATATTATTTTCTGAAAAGATTATTATGTTATAGTAATTTTGAATAGAGAGATTTTCCATGTCAACAAACATTGTTAAATTTGTAAAGCATTTTGCAATTTTACATTAATTGAACAGTAACATTTTAAACGTACCTCCGATTAAAAATTAAAAACAAAAGTACTATTTAAGAAATAAAGTAATTTGATTTCAAAGTACATATTTTTAGAAAACTATAATACATCTTTATACTTTCAATACACAAATCCCTTCTTTCGTAATACAAGACTCAACTCAAATTATTCTGTAGAAATTTAAATTAGTGATTCACACGTTGTAAATGAAATTTAAGCTCGTGTTTGATCTGTTCCTCTTTATTGGTCTTTTGATATTGTTACGTAGATCGGGGTTCGGGATTTTATGCAAATCAGTCGTAAACAACAAAACAGTTCTTTAAGAGCAATGATAGTTTATTGTCGAAAATTGATCCTTCAAAACACAGGATTCAACAGCAAAGTTCGCAGAATAAATATTAGAACGATTTCACACCTTCAACAGCACTTAGACACAATTATCAGTATCTAAAATACACGTATATACTAGCTTATTCACAAGCACAGCCGAGCTAATCACGATCAAGGCAAGTTTACTAATCGCTAGTCAAAACCAGACTCACTATTGTGGCGAATATCGCTCAATTTATAGCCGTGGCCGAAACTTCCAGAAAGATGCGCTTGCGTCATAGATCGCGAAATTAGTGGATTTCTTCACTAATTTCTAGAAGAATCGAGAGGGTCCCAAACTCGTCAACATGGTCGCCAATGTCGCCAAATTGATCACCAAGGTCACCAACTTGGTCACTAAAAATGATGCCAACTTGGCTCTATCGCCAATATTTCGCCAAGTTCCTATTGAATCACCATTATAACGTAAGGGACGGCGTTGCTTGTGAATATTACAATTTTGAACATGAAATAAATATATATGTAGCATAGAGTAATATAAATGCATTGCACATCCAAATACAAATTACTTACATTATTTTATACAAAATTCGTAACAATATATTTATTGACATTTGTGTGTATGATTATTTAGTAAAAAGTATATTCAAGACACTTATAGTTTGACACTGTCAACAGTGAGACTAAGAGTCCAAGATTAGGAAGCCGCGCGTAAAACAAATCATGAGTTACAGCATATTCTTATAATTGGACGAAAATATAAAATTAAATATTGGTAGGAATTTTCCCACTGATTTTCAGGGAAGAAAAGTAAAACGTTACAATATTTGAATAAAAACAAATTTAATTGAAATATTTTATGTCTTCTCAACTATTGCATATCAGACAGTATTATCTGCACCGTAATCAGATAACCTTGTTGCTGATAATAACGCAATAATAGTTATATTGCATTTAGGGACTTAAAATGTGCGATTGGTTGTTTTTGTACAATACATTCCCCGAGAAATGGTAAATAAATACCTTAAAGATAATTTCATATCCCAATTTTAAAAAGTTGATATTTTAAAATTTCATATAGAAAAAAATGTATATTTTTAAAAATTTAATATATATATATATTTTACTATAAAAACACAGTCACACGTATCAGTTACCATTAGTCCTTGAGGAAGTCTATCCATCACGACAAATACATGAAGTATTTCGTAGGCTAGAATAAATACTTTTTTCTTGACACAACCTTTACTCAGTTCATGCATTCGGATTTAAAATATTTATCCGTTGGAAGAATGTAATAACTCAGTGGCTTCTTATGTATATTTTTCATGTTACTTTGATTGACACCGTAGATGTGGCTCTATCAAAATATTATCATTTAATGCATTTTTATTAACTGGTGTCTTTTCTTAAATTGAGTGAAGAGAAACACGTGGAGTTAATACTGGCGTAGCTTGATCCGAGTGGGTCTCGTATCAAAACTCTTTCAGCACCCTTTTTTAGAAAAGAGAGCCGTGTTAGTGGTTATATAAGTTGGGCCCCTATAGCTTGGGGGCCCCGTATCATTGACACGGCTGATACGGAGGTAGCTACGCCTCTGGGAGTGAAAGTAATTAAAAAACAGTGACTGTAGAAATTCAAACAACATTGCAGAAACAATCGAATAAAGCTTTTAATTTTTTTAATAAGTATGATAAAAATATGTATATTTTAGATTGAAAAAAAGTAAATTAGATATTTTTAGGAACATATTAATTGATGCTAGGAATTGAATAATAACTGCTGATAATTGTTGTCCATTAAAATTGCTTATTGCATTTAAATGTGTTTTTTATTAAAATATTTAAACTGTTTATATACATGTCAAATATATGTTACATGAAGAGTTTGAAGTTGTAACGAATGGCAAAAAGACACAATAGTGCGCACTCTATTAACCGCGTGAACGCTTAGCCAGTTGACCTGCCAGCTAGTCGGTGAAAGAAGATGTAAATAGCCAAGCCCGCGAAAACATCTTGTTATTGTTGATTATTTGACTGGTTTGATGTAGTGTAACTGTGCTGAATTTTGAATGTTTGAGAGTTGGAATAAAAAAAAATGGCTAATAAAGGTTGATCTGAGTTAACCGTCGTAGAATTTCTTTGAGTGCAGGTTATAAAGTTGATTTTTTAAATCATCCCACTGAAAAGTTGCCAAAAAGTTTTAAATTAATTCATGAAACTTATATTTTTTAAAACCAAACTCCGTATATAGTTAGGGCACACACTTTATAGCATAGCTCTCAAAAATCAATGTAAAAAAAATGTAAGGTTTTTTTTTCGAAATATGTGTGTTGTTAAAAAGATTCAATAGCGCACTCGCGAATTAACATAATTTTACAATAAACAAGATTCCATTGAAAACTTACAAAGCAACTAAATTTGTAGAAAATATTTCTTTTGTATTTGACACACATTTTATGAAAATAGGAATTTGATAATAAATGCTTCTATTGACAACAATACTTCGAGAACAATATAAGAACTCTAACAACTCAAAAAAAGCAAACAAGGATCCCACGGGAATTATTTGAACAATGTATAAACAACTAATTATTGCAGAAAAACGTGTAATATCTGTTTTGTTTGAAATCTTAATTAAAAATATACGCTTGAGATGAAATTTTAACAATGCTTTTTGTTTTTTCTTTTATTATGCTCAGCTCCCCGAAGACGTTTCTTGCAAAGACATACAATTTCAATTGAGATTTTGTTTTGGGGAATTATAATGATGAGTTGCTTTATTTACCCTTAACTAATTTATTCTACATTTGATTCAATAGACAGAAAAAATAAATCGGAAATAATTTTTTTGAGGTGGAATACATTTTGTACGTTCTAAAAAATGTTATTTACAGATGAACAATTTTAAAAATTCTTTTCAGTATTTCTATCAATCGATTCATTTATACATTTATAAATTTCTTTTACAAGTTAATCAAATATCCTACCTTCTCCTTTTCCCATTTGAGGATAAGAAAGAAATGAATACAAACTCTGAGTATACTTTTTTCAACTAACAAAAAAATCCCGATACGAAGTGCTGTGCGCACAGTTCATCCAATTCTAGAAGCATTCAAATCTTGCACCTTTTCGTTTTTTTAAATAAATTATATATTTGTATTAAAATTTGAAATACAAATTATGTTACATTTTTTCCACGGAGAAAATGGATTCCTCCAAGGTGAAATAAATAACTTATTAAAATGACGCGTTTTAAAATTAGCAAAATTTGAATATAAAATTTGAATTAAAACAGCTGTTTTTTTCTCAAAAAATATGCTCCACTTTTTCGTCATATTTTTTATACATTGGACAAAAATCTGAACTTTCTTTCCTTTCATTTGCTTGACATAAAATTCGAATAAAATATTCAGATCAGTATAGATAAATTTATATATTATAATCTATCAGCCATCAAGAATGAATTTTCTTAAGGATTCTTGAATGTCGCCTATTTTACTAAGTAAATGTCAAGCACTATGATTAACTAAAAATTCTTAAGATAAAATAGAATTTCACCGGTATCTTTGCACGTGTAGAGCCGTTTCTGAGTGGTGTTCGGGTCGTGGTCTTGCATTTAGCCAGGAAACCCCGGAGCTGTAGGAAAACAAACTCAATAAACTTTCAACATAAAAAGAAAAAAAAATCAACTACAAAATAAAGGCGCTATAAAAGCGACCGAACTTATAGAGTTAAAAGTTTCTAACAAAATACTGAAATAAAAATCGAATGTTATGGAAATTATATATAAAATATACTGAACGGCTCTGAATTTTCGTTGAAAGTAAGAAAATTTTTAATAAATAAAATGAGTATTCAAGAAAATTCTTTCATAAGAAAATATATTAGAAAAGACAATTAATTTACGAACAAATCCTATATGTTTCAATAGATTTGGATTCTGTAAAAAAATCCAGAAGTACTTAATTTACAAAAGAGAATAAAAAACTTTTCACAAAAATGGAGATTCACACTGATTTTAAGAGAAGGGGGGGGGGGTCAGCTTTTTCCAAATTAAGATTTGGAAATATTCGGATAAACCTTTTTTATTCTGTGAAAAATATTACTCTATTCCTATATTCGTATCCTTTTTACTTCAGTATCCACATGTCTATTTATAATTTTCATAATTTCAGTGTTATGTCATCATGTTTAAGTATTTCTGCATAATTTTGAAAAAAAGTAGAAACTCTTGAACACCTTTTTGTTAGTAAAACAATGTCGGGTTTCTAATTTATAGTTGAAAGTTTTCACAGTCTCATATTCATAAAATATATGAAAATGTAAGAATTTTGAAGGCTATGAAATACTTTGTTAAAGTCTAAAAAAGTCTAAAAGTCTAAATTGATTTTACACTTTTAATTCATTGAAACATTCCTGAGTTACGAGCTATTTAAATTTCATTAAAACAAATTTAATTAATTCAATATATTGATGTAAAAGCTTTTTAAATGAGATGAGTATATATTTTTATTAGTTTTGAACCAAACTGATTGAGTAAAATGTAACTTAATCATATTTCAGGAAAACCACAAAAAAGACTTATCCATAACTATTACTATAAAGTTCTTTAAACAGTTATTCGAAAGATCTGTGAATGGAAATGAAAACTTTAAATATATAATAATAATAACTTGAACTTTAAATAACTTAAACAATAAATATGATTTACTAAAGAAATATTTTATTACTATGCAATATTCAAATACTTCATATTTTGCTAAAATTGTAACGATATAACGCTCTAAATATTTGTAAGCTTTTTGGTTCTAAAGAATTGAATCAGTTCAAATACACAGAGGGAAAATTTCCCTTTGGTAAGAAAATATGTTATTTAATTAATTTTAAAGCAGTTCGATCAATACATTATGTAAACTTATATATTTCATCCTATTTAATACTTCTTCATCTCCCTCTCTAAAATTAATTTAATCTTTCCACTGATGAAATGTGTTTCATCCTGTAATTTTTACCTTTTCATTTAAAGTATTTATTAAAGGATAAAATAATTTTAATTATCACTTCATAATAAAACTGGAGAAGATTTAGAATGAAATACAATTTCGAATGGTGAATATATTTGAATTTATTTTCAGAAGAAAATATATTTTCGAGATTTTTTATTGCAGAAGCTTCTATTTATAAAAACATGTCTTTAATCTTATAAATATCAATATTTTAGTAATATAAATATAGAAAATCCTTTCGAAATTTTATGTTTAGTTTCATAAATTTTCTGTTCAATTAATGAGTTTTTTTTTCATTTTAGCAAGTGAAAAGAGAGTAAGGAATTTATATAATTTCATAATTTAATTCAAATAATGTGTATGTGTGTACATAATGATGAGTATAACAAATATTTATCTTCAATTCCTAAAATACATGTCTGTATATGGAATAGTTCAGGTGAATCAATTTCACTTCCTTTTCATTGTTTTCATCGTAATGTGTTTAATTTTACAGAAATATGTTTCACCGCCAACAACGAAGCACATACCGATATTTAATGTACTACAAACCTTGAAAATCTACACATACTACGCGTCTGGATTCAATATCCCGAGAATACACTGCTGCATAATTGAGACATTATTACGCGTGGACCATTTCTAAATGTAGATACTTCCTACTTGTGTAAATATTTTCCAGGAACTACCGAATATTAGTAACCTTATCAATGCTATCGTGGAATATTTGCATATATCTGCTCGTTTAAACATAGTACTCCACGATCAAATATTCTCCTGCAATCCTTGCTGTTTTAATTAAAACAGATCCATCTCCGAAAATCAACTTGATGCTTTGAAATGGATGCTTCAATTTCTCATAGTCTAGCATTTAATGTATTTGTCGCAATTTATCTTGCATATTAATTCTATACAAATTTAATTATTGAAAGAATTAAATTTCAGAACGTCCATACACTACAATATTAAGTAAATTTTTCTATGAAAGATAAAAAGATTTTACATTAAAATTCAATTATGAAAAATACTCTTATTAATGAATTGAGTTCTTTGTAATTTATCAGTGATATAAACATTATTCTTATTTAAGAAATATTTGAGTTTTTGTTTTCGATCAAAGAAGGGAAATAATAACTTATACCATTTGAAATATTTCTTAGCATTGATAAAATAGGCTCAAGTGCAGTATTTGGCGATTTTTATGTAGATATCATGGTGAGAGAACGAAATTAATTTGGCTTCCGAACACATATCGCTAAATAAAGTAACTTGGCGATCGGTTTTGGTCGCCAAAAGAAATTGACATCGCCAAAGGCTATACTACACTTTAACCGATCGCTATACTACATTTTAACCGATAAAATATTGTTACTTAGATAAGGGTTCGAGGATTTTATGCAATCAGTCGCAAAGAGCAAGACCAGGAGCGATAAAAGTTTATTGTCGAAAACCAATGCAGGAAATACAACAGCTATAATAATAGAATAAATCTCAACAGGTCTTCCCACCTTTTACGGCGCCCAGACGCAGCTATCAGTGTCTAAAATACAAGTATGTAAAAGACTATTCACAAGCACTCGACCCTTCTACACAACAGCCGAAGTAATGACTAATCGCTGGTCGACTCTTCAAAAGTCAAAACAAGACGAATTCAGTTTCAGGAAGCAACTCATTTTTTGGCCTCAAGGATTTTTCTCGAAAATTCCACTTGCGTCATAGATCGTGATATTAGTCGCTTTCTCCCGCAAATTCCAGAAGAATCTATATGGCCGCAAACTCTCTAAAAACGGTCTCAAGTCGCCAACTCGGGTCTATCGCCAAGACTTCGCCAAGTTTCCACTGAATTACCATTATAATGTAAGGAATGGCGTTGCTTACGAATATATTATAATTTTAACATAAAATAAATACATCATAGAGTAATATAAACGTATTACACATTCAAATATAAACTATTTACGCTATTTTAAATATTCCTTACACAAAATACGTAACAATAAATCAATATTAAATTCATTTCCATACTCTTTTATAAAAATAGCTTATTTTTGAATTTTCTTTAAAATTCTGTTTTAAACAAAAACCAGAAACAGATTTTACTCCCCATCAGAAGAGTCAAGAAAAATAATTTCATGACTATTTTTTTACAAGTAAGGTAATATTTTGTAGGTGTTTAACATCAAGATATTTTTTAATATGTCATGCATAGTGAAAAAGGTATGTATAGAATAATTACTTTTATAAAAATAATGTTTAAATGTAATACATTTCACAAAAGTTTTAATTTAAATTATTTATATTTTCTGATTTAATTTCTAATTTTATTTCTAATAGAAAATAAGAAACCAATCAATACTACGTCTTACTTGTGAATTCTATTTAACTCATTATACATATTTTAAAATTATGCCAGTCAATTCTATTTAAAAGTAAACTAAATTATCTTACTTTGGAATCATTTGAAAATTATACAAAAGCATACAAGGCAACAAATCATAATAATCTTCCTCATATGTCATTAAAATAAATAAACGTAAGTGTAAAACGTTTTATTTTACAACTATTTTTTATAAATATGCAAGTAAGTTATAAAGAGACATAGAGAGAAACTCTTGCTAAATAAAATTTGGTATAATATAAATGCCAAAATTCACATAAAGGGAACTAATTTCTTATCAGTACACTAAGCGCCAAACGGTTTTTTGTGGGGATTTTAAATCGCGCCAAATAAGAGTTTGACACCGAGTAGTTTTCGATCCAAAATGGCGGCCAGCACTAAGAACTTGATATGAAAATAATTTAAAAGAATGGTTTATTCCAGACGAAAGAGCTTAATTACGTAGATTTTAAAAGTAGCAAATAAATAAATTAATTAACCAAAAATGTACTTTTTTTCTGTGGGAAACAGATTGGAAAAATAAGTACCAAGATTTAAAAAATAGAATATGAGGAACTTTGAAATGTGGCGAAAAAAAAGCAGAAAAAATATTAAGAACGGAATGTGGAAAAAAGGACGATAATAATAATAATAATAAATAAATTAAAATACGGTTAAGAAAATTTCGAATTATCTATGACGTTCTACGATGAAATTCGTAGATAACCTGAAACTAGGATATATGTTTATTAATCAAAATTTTCATTATGCAAATTAAACTAAAATACAGTACAAATTCACAATTTGCTATCAGTGTACCCGCGAATTTGTTGTCAGAACTATACCCGATAGATTTAGTAATATAATCCCCACAAATAACACAATAAAATCCATAATATAACATACGGTTGTGAATTTTTTATCCTGTCTAAACAATTTTCATTTTGCAGCTACACTTACATTTCTTGATGGTCGAAATTTTAATCAAGAGAGTGAAAATTAACAGAACTATTAGAAAACAAATTAGACAGAAAGAAAGTGCGAACTCGAAAATTCTTTCGTCCATAAATATTGAAAGGTGAGTCCTCATATTGTATTTAAAAAAATCCTCGTAGTCACCAATAATGATCGAAATATCTATTTCGAAAGAATGACAAAAAAAAGATGCGAACTAGTCAACGTTTAGTATAGACATAGTTAAATTTGTAAAAAAAAAAAAAAAAAATAAATCGAGAATTCAGATCGTTTGAAAGTACTAGGGTTACGTCCATAAAAATAAACCTAGAAAAATTATTTGTAATATACATAATAGGTATGACCGCCACAGTACTAAACATTAAAAACAAGGTACCCATATTTTAATGTTATCGCCCAATTTAGTGGATATCCACAACTTGGCCGTTATTGTACTAGAATCAAATTAGTGCGAGTTGGGAAATATATTTCGTGATAAGAGTTGAAAATTTCTACTTTGCATAGAAAAATAAATGGTGTGTATTTTCCTAAGTACTTAAAACAGATTTCCTAAATTACATCGAAGTATTAACAAATATCTTATTTACCTTAAATACCGAGTGGACAAAAAGTCCGAATAAACTTTATAAGTTTATAAAACTCGGAAAATTAAACAAAATAAAAAATGGTTTGCAGGTTTAGCATCGATAAATCACGGGATTTTTTTTTAAGATAAGAGAAAAAAATTGCCGACAGATGGCGCTCGTACAAACGACAGAGTTGGAGCTATGCGAATGAAACAGGCGATTATAAATACTGATGCTCTTGATCCAGATCTAATTCTCCATTGCATGCCAACTAAGTGAACATGGATACTGAGCGAGAAAGACAAAGCTTTGTTGTTGAAGCTGTTATCCATGAACAAGGAATCAGCGGCTGTTGCACAGCGTAAATTCCGACTTGAGAAAAATGTGAAGACTGGAGAAGGGCCTTCAACAGCGGTAAGCTTCATAAAGCATGTTCAGCGATTTGAGGAAACTGGATCGCTCGAGGATCGTGTAAGAACCGGACGACCAAGTCTAAGAATCATTAGCAAACGTTGCAAGTTTACTTGGCCTTCTCGGTCTCCGGATCTGATTCCAGTTGACTTTTGACTGTAGGGATATTAAAATTCTCGAGTGTATTAATCTAGTCCATCCAACACATCGGAATTGAAAGATGCGATACACCGAGAGCTGTCACGTATACAGGCGGATAATCTGCACTCAGCGTTTGCTGGATTTGTGACACGCTTGGAATGTGCCATCCATTGTGGTGGTGGTTATATGAAGCACTTACTGCTGTAATAAATGATTTGGTAACGTTCCTTCTGTTATTTGCGAATCTTTTCTTTGGTTAAAGTGTAGTATAGGGGGGGGGAGGCTTGGCAATGTCAATTTCTTTTGGCGACCAAAATCGATTGCCAAGCTTCTTCACTTAGCGATGAATGTCCGGCAGCCAGAATGAGTTCGCTATCTCGCCATATCTGCATAAAAATCACCAAATCCAAAGCCCTTTTCTTTCACTTATGTACAAAATGCCACCTATCGGGTGTTTTTTGAATTTTTCTTCTCTTTCTTATCTTAAAAAAAATCCCGTGACTTATCGATGCTAAGCCTGCAAACCATTTTTTATTTTGTTTAATTTTCTGGATTTTATAAATTTTTAAAGCTTTTACGGACTTTTTGCCCACCCGGTATATAAGAATTAATTGAAACAAAAATAGTTATACATTTACTAACATATAATTTCTTACTTAATAAACTTAAAACTATTTAGAAAAATTATAATTACCTGAATTGATAAAAGTATTCTATCTTAATATGAATAGATTATGTCTTCCTTTAGTAAAGTGAAAAATATTTCACATGTTTGATTTAAAAATATGCAAATAAATGTTCGTAGTTGATTAGTGGTACAAAATTGATGAAGTTCTAATTGTAAATTAAATGTAAGATGCAGAAAAGTATCACTGTAAGGTGAAAATCATTCTCCAAGTTTTTCCTCGTTGGAGTTTTTAAAAAGTTTTCTTACTCTTTTAATTCTTTTTTCTTCAATTAATTCAAAAAGCTACGATAAAACAGTTAAGTGCAAAGGAATCGAATTAACAAACAATTGCATAATTACCTTTGTTATAACCATTGTTGATCTTCTTTCAACAATAGTGTACTCTTGAAATAATGTTTTTAATTCTTCTGAAATGTGCATTATACTTAGACAACAATCACAATCATCTTGTCAAACAAGGCAGAATAAAGTCATACTTCAACCAGTAACTGAATATTAAAGGCACAAAATTAATAATATTTTGCTAAGTCAATCTCTCTTTTTGAAGGACAAATTCACAAATACAAAAAAAAATGTTAAATGCATTTGTGGAATTGTCGAATCGGCCCCTGGTGCGCCAAATTTTGAAAAATCGCTAATTTGGCACGTTTTTGAGTGTTATGTTTTGGAGTAGCAACCCTATCACACTAAGATCCGACTTATCTCTCACTGATACAAAAATCAAAAGGGTTACCAGATTTGGCACACTTATCGATTTGGCGAGAAAACTCTTGGCAGAATAAGTGGCCGATTCGACAATTCAACCAATGCATTTTTTTCTAATAAATAAAATCTTTCAGAAAGCTAAATTATGTAACTTTATACTCAAAGAATCGCAAATAGGTATTAAAAAGTTAAATTCATCATTGCTAATAAAAACTATCAGGAAGCGTAATATATAACTTATATAAATACATTTTAAAATAAATAAATATATTTTACAAGAGACAAATCGTATATTTAAAATGTTTAACGTTATTAAATGAATTATGTATATTATGCATAAGTTTGTGTAGATATCGTGCAGTGCTCAAATTAACATACTATGATTATAACCATGCAAACAATATTCAAATATAAATGTATTGATTTGAAGTACGTAACCCTTCATCTTTTAATATTCACTGAAGAGTACATTATATTTCCTTCATATTGTCAATATAATACGCCATACTTTGGCAATTTTTCGAAGAATTGCTTTTAATAAAAGTAGAATGTAAAGAAACAGTATGGTAAAATATAACGAATCTGACTGAAATATACTAGAATGAATTTTAATAAAATTTAAAAAACATAAGCACCCCAACTAACTTACTGAAATTATTTAATCATGTGTAAGACACATTAGAAAATTTTAAATTTTAGATAAAGGGGAATAGCGGTAATTTTTCTATTTGCTTTAAGCAGTATTTCATCAAGAAAGTTCTTGAACTTTTTTGCACGAGAAATGGTTTTAGTTTTTAAACCACTTAATATACCACATTTTCTTTTTAATTAATATGTTTTGTGGCTAGTGACTTGCAAGATAACTTACCGAAAGTTTGGAAAAATTTCTTTCAATTTTACACTTGATCAGGTCCGACTTAATGAAATTTTTAATTAAGGTTAAAACCAAAACTTTACGGAAAATAAACTTTTCACTTTCTCTAAAAGTTAACACAGTTTTTGACTTTTTTTTAAATTAAGAGAACCATTTTTTTATCTTAAATTAATCAGTAGATTTTTAAATGCAAAACTTCCCTCACAACTCTAAGATAACATTAGAATTTGAATTTAAAAATGAGATGAATTTATCAAATGTCCTAATTTTACTCTTTTTTCCTTAAGGATTACCTTAAAGGGATATGGTGAATTCCTTTATAAAGTTATAACAAATTACAGCTCAAGGAATTGATTCGACACATTTTTGCATTATTTTATTTATCTGAATAATTTTAATCGTGTCAGAAATTATCATTATATGAAGAAAATCCGTTATGGGATGGATAAAGAAAAAATACTTGAAATAATTAGAATATATTTTAAAATCGAGGTATAAATTTTGTAATCTAAATAAATTATTCTGTATTTTATTAAAATTAGAAGAATACATAAATAAAAATCCTGTCAGATATTGTTTCTATTTTTGTTTTATAAAAAGTATAATGTATTTTTAAAAAAACTGTATCGTAAAGAAAATTTGTGGCTTTAATCGATTATTTTTCATTGTTTCATTTTGTGTAGCAAAGGCAGAAAATAAAGCACCTTTTTCATTAAATACTATAAAAATTAATATTATAAATATAATTCTATGTATTGTAAAATGAAAATTATGTCATTATAAATTTTTATTTAATTCCCCCCGTCACGTCTCTCTCTTACTATTATACTTCATATATTTTTATTATAATATTGATTTTATATAGTATTTAATTTAATTTTATTTAATTTTACTGATATTTAATTTTCTGACTTTGTTACAATGAGAAAAAATGAGTTTAAGGCACACATTTTAACTACGATACATTTTTTTTTTGAAATAACAAATTGCTTTTAATAACGAAAATTAAAAATAAAGCAAATATGTCACATTTCAACAAATTATAAAATTCTGTAACTTATTTAACCATGGAAATTTCAAATAATCGAATTCACCTTGTGCAATATGCCATTGCATTAAATAAATAGTTTGGGTCATTAAAATATTTAATGTTATTACATGTTACGCAGACAAATAAAAAGTGTGTTTATGTTGCATAGTGCAAGTTCACGTACTACGAGTATATCCGTACTAAAATTTAACGTTTCATAGTCAATTCACGGAGATATTGATAAAAAGTTCTCAATATTTGTGCATATGTATTTCATATAAACCACGGTGTTTAAACACCAAAAATGCATTCTTAAAAATATTAATTTCTTAAATCTTGATAATTTTAATTTAAAGGACGCGATGCTATATTATATGAAAGTTTTTTTTCAATGTGCTTTCTTTCTGCTCTAGGAATTTTATTTTCTATATAAAACTATCAGATTTTTTTAAAAGTTAAATTCATCTCAACAGGCATCTCAACATGTGATATTCGAGGGCAATTCGGAAAGTAACATCCGAATCGCTGTAAAGAAACAAACTAGGACATAGAGGGGGGGGGGTTATTTACACATCAAAGGTACAACTCTCCTCTATTTTTCAACATAGTCTCCCGCATTATTCAAGCATTTGTCGTACCATTTTACCAAATTACCAATTCCATCTGTATAAAAAGAGGCCGCCTGAGATTTAAACCAATGTGTCACAGAGTTTTTAAGTTCCTCTTCGTCAAGGAAATGCTATCTCCCAAGCCACTTCTTCATTGCAATGATCAGATGATAAATGGATGAGATCAGCACTCACTATATACTGCGTTCCACTTCGTGGTTCCTCATGGATGTTTGTTCTTTCGTCCTTGAAAAAGAGTATCCATTGACGCACTACAACTTCACTCAAAATGTTTGTCCTGTATACGGCACACAATTCACGATGGATATCCGCTGCTGACAGTTTTTTTGGCCCAAACAAATCTTATCACTCCTCGTACCTCACATTTCGCAGGATTTTCTCTGGCAGCACACATTTTGTCTCGTTAAACTCTTGGCTTTACGACACTCTCATTCGTGGACTGGAAGCTTACTAAATCAGAGATTGTTCGTACATTCAAATGAGGGCACTCCGATCCGTACTTCCAGCGTTACGCCCAAACGGCGGTTAATTTGCGAATTGCTCTCGTAAGTTCACAAAATTAGAAGAATTTGAAAGAAAATTTTAAAAGTTAACTCTAAGTAAAAGAAGTTTTTACTTGAAATTATTATAAAGTTCTTATAAACATAAAAATTTTAATATTTTAAATGATTAAAAGTAATATTACATAAATCCTAAGTATACAATACAATATGTGATCCATTATTTATATAATCCAATCAATATAAGTTTCATAAAAGTTTGCACTTTAATACTTCGGTTTTGAAGAAAACTTTTGAAGATCGATTCTTAGTTGTCAAAAATGCGGCAACATTCGCGGTAGATTTATTATTAGAACCCCAAAGTTATTTGCAGAAAGCAATCAGTTGTATTGCTGAAGGGATACTGAATATTCGATAGATCCATTCAAAACTTTAATAGAATACTGGAAATCGGTAATCCTTCGGGTTAAGCTAATGAGTTCACTTAATGCAATTAATTCCATTTTACGCGCTGAGGGCTTGGTTGTTGATTGTGAAGGAGTATCCCAACGAAAAGGCGAACTTCAGTAGTGAATTAATGATTTTTGAATGAAAATTAGTAGAGGATTTGTTTCCAAAAATTGATGATCTGGATTTATTAAAATGATACAGCTGATCCAGAAAACTTAATTTAAAACATTATATTTTAAAACGAAAATAAAAAAAAACGAAAATATAGATAAATTTGCTATATTTTGTAGAGGTTTATTTAGTTCTTTGATCCCCTAAAGATTTGATTGAGCTTTATACATAATTAATAATAATATGAATATATCAATTTAACTTCAATGTTTCAATTTATATTGAATTGAAGAACAATAATAGGGCAGTTGCGGCTAGTTTTTATTGAGTATTGAAAAGGTGTTGACGTTTGAAGCTTAAATTAATACCCAAAATCATCATACGGATGAGCAAAGAGATTTAATTAACATTTTGAGAGGTCCAAAATTATTTCAGTCTTACTTTAAGAAGGGATCAAACACTTTTCTTTTGATTTTACGGATACTTTTTCTAATAAGTCAAATTTTATTACAGAAATAATTGATGATTAAACATATACAAAGGCGTTAAAGTCAACTTCGTTCTGTATTTAAGTATATAACATTGTTTTTGGACGAAACTAGAGTATAAATTAATGTTGTGAATTGTGCTAGTTTTCTAAAGAAAAATATATACGTCAACCAGCAATATATCTTTATTTAAATTTTATGACGAGTATAAATTTTTTTAACCTGTTGGAGGACTTATTTACATTAACTTACTCATATTAAGTTTTGCACTATGTTTCTTAGCGGATTAATTTTTCTGCGTACCCAAACCAAAAGTTTCCAAAGATAATAATTTAAGAAAAATTTAGTACGCGTTTAAAATGCATATTTAACTACATAATAAATCAATCGTAATAACAAACAATTAAATGAAAAGCTTTAACGTAAGTAGTATAATTTATTAATATTTTGAAAACATACACATTGATCGAATTTGTATGTTAATATATGTTATTTAGAAATATTTTATCAAAGTTTAAAACAGATGGTGAGTGAATTCACATTTTTACTTTATAAGAAATACTACTACCAAATCTTTTAGTAGCTCTTCAAATAACCATAATTTCAAACCATTTTTGATGTTTAATTTTGCAAAAATATATCCTGAAAAAGTGAATATGTACTTTTTATCATTAAGAAAACTTAGCATCACTTTTAAAAAGTATCTGAAGCTTAGCTATTATATCTAAATTTCGGAAGTATATTAAAGTTGTATTTCAATAGCACAATGGAAATGTACAGATTGGAATTATTAAATATAAAATATTTCTAATATAACTATTCATCAAAAGCAAACAGTTGTATTCGATCTTAAAAAAATAATTCAATTAATGATTAATTTTCTAATTACAAAGATTTAAAAAATTTGATCATTATCTCACGAATAACTTTAATATTACTTCTAAAACTTTTACATTCTTTATGATTTTTTTTTTCTTTAAATGAAACATACAAGGGTATAAAAATGAGAAATAACTCTTTGAAAGGAATGTTGAAGCGATTCCGAGCGTTTTTTCGTACATAGCTTTTGAATTATATATAAATTTGATTCTGAATTCAGCATCACATTTTTGGTTGAAAAATACAAGTTTTAGTAAAGGAAATCTATAATAGCACTTCCTTTCAATTTCGAAGCCCTTTCAACTGATTCCCGTAAGAAACTTCTGCTCAGTCAGTCGAAAAAATGTTGTTCCACAAAATTCCGATCGCAACATTTCACCTCGAGTTTCCCGATAGAATATTATAAGCGAAAAGCAGACTATAACCGAATTACTGAAGAAATATTTTTACATTTATCTGCTACAAGAACTCTACATTAGAGGGACAAGGGATTAGGTAGAAAAATGGTACAATTTCTTACGCGATTTTGGTACAACTATTTGAAAAATAGTCCTGAAATGTTAGATACTTCTTGAGTTCTTATCATTGCACTAAAACATCTATAGTGAACCTTAACTTAAGGTACCCAACTACATTAAAATTGTGAATTTTGCCATAAATTGACAAATTTTTTTTATGATTTTATTTTATAGGCTATCTTATTAGTTTTATAAAAATACCAAGTTAATTATTTTCCATTCACTAGAACAAAACTGTAAGTGTTTTAATAAAAGCAAATTTCATTTCTTTAAGCAAGATATGTCATGCTTTAAAACGCGTTTTACTCGAAATGTGTTTTTTTTTGAAAATGATCAAACGGGGCCAGCGATTGCTCAAAACGTTTTAGAAATAATTAATTGAAGTTGTTTGTGTATGTTCTTTATATTGGTAGAAATGTTTTAACCTTCAGATTTATCAATCACTGTTTTATTACAAAATTTACAGTCCCTTATGTGAATCTAAACATTGTTTTTTAAGCAATTTCATATAACAACTAAGATAAAATACTCTAGTTTTTGTAAAAATTAAAATATTTTTTAACCTGAAGATCATTTCAAAAATGAATAACGTAACAACACAACAGAATTCAAAAATTGAAAATTTGCTGATAAGCTTTTGGTGCAGAATGGGCTGCGTTTATGTTATTTTTTAGTAAATTTGTACCCATTTTTTCCTATTTTGATTATAATAATTTCTTTTTCTCTTCTTGATTTTAGCATATTTTCATATAATGTAGTAAACAAATCTAAAAACAACAACAACAAAAATTCCCATAGCTCAACTTTTTTTTAAAAAAAAGTTGTCGCAAGTAGTCGGATATCTTAAATGATCATGATCAAATGTTTATTTAAAATTGAATTTTAAACATCTGTAATGAAAATATTTTTATTCAATATTTAATGTCGTATTTTTAAAAGAGTTAGCAGAATTCATTAGCAAATATTGAAACTTCTCATTCTTTAAAAGAATGGAAAATACAAATATTTACAAACATAAATATTTAAGCTTTATTTGAAAAGACATTTTTACTACAGTCTATGAAGGTGTAATTTATAAAAGTTAAAAGTAAATTTACATAGTTTACTTCTGAACTCATTTTTCTTCTTCTGAAATTCATATTTCTTTTTAAAAATATTTTCTTGAAATACAGCTGTACATGTATTTATAAATTATCAACTACACATTCTGAAATTTTGAATATAGTGCTGAATAAAATTGTCTGAAAATTATAATAATATATTGCTATTTATTGTAGTGACTTCAAAAGAACTTACAGCACATGTTTATTTGTTTTGCATCTCAAGAAAAGAAAACACGTGATTTTCTTAAATGAAATACAATACGTACTTCAATAATTTTAAAATTCAATTTTAAATGGACATTTTTTTACATATTAATATCAAACACATTTAAGATTTCTAGAAATTGTTATTACGCTAAATAATCTAATCTTTATTATTATTATTAGTTGAATAAACAAGGGAATCTCATACATTTTTAACATTACATTTTTAGCGAATTTAGATAATTTATATTTTGGAAAAAAATTCGTTATAAAGGGGTCTCAGAGGTGTTAACTTTTTCTGGAGGGCTGAAAATATAAACAATATTCAAATACATATAACTCTTTCAAATTAAAATTAAATAATTCGAATCTCTTACACATTATTTATAAAGGAATGGGGCTTCAAAAAAGTGTAAAATGTTTAAAATATAATCATAATTTTAAAAATTATAAGCATATGAAAATAAGAAATATTTCTATAGGAAATATTAAGATTTACGGTGCGCATGCTATTTTCAAAAGTAGTAGCTTTTATTGCTAGCAATAAGTTGATTTATAAAGTTAAATGTATTCTTATTACACAGTAGTAATTTTAAATAAATAGAATAATAAATTATATTTTTTTAAAAATTTCAATATTTTTCAAATATTTTGAAATACAAAAGATATATTATTCTTAATTTACTATGGTTTAAAGAGTATGATACACACACACACACACACACATTTTATAATTCTATAAAGTTTTATGCATCAAAAACTCTTATTTTAGAAAATAGCGTGTGCGCCGTAAATCTTAGTTACTATTTCTTATAGAAATATTTTTAGTGCGTTTTTTACGTAGTGTAAATAAAGCGCTATTAGGACGCAAATTTCGTCTTCGTTCCATATTTCGTCGTACCTTTTTCTCAGCCGATAAGCAACCAATTCACCTCGGGTTTTCGGCATTTGGTCGCATTTGTGCCCTAGATAGCCAAATCACATTTAAGTTTAATAGTTTTTAATTTTTTAAAAAAAATTTTAAACTTTAAAAAAAAATTTTTTTTAAAGTATAGTACTTAAAAAAGTACTTAGTAAAAAGTTCATTAGTTGCATTATTGTAAAATACAACATGTGAAAAACGAGCTAAAATTAATTGACCATGCCAATGATTGATATCTTGTTTATTTTAATATGCTTATAATTTTTAAAATTATGATTGTATTTCAAACATTTTGTATTTTTTTTAAACCATAATCTTTTGTTAATAAGTGCAAAAGAATCGAATTATTTAATTTAAATTTAAAAGAAATATTCTTGTTTGAAAATTGCTTATATTTTCACCCCTGGAGACAAAATTAACACCCCTGAGACCCTCTTACTCATCAAACAAAAAATCAAGAAAAAAAAAATTTATTATTAAAAATTTCACGTAAATATATTATTAAGACTATACATCATTTTTCTCTATCTACTACTTACATTTCTATACCTTAACATTAATCACAAATATCTCCATATTCAATTGAAAATATACGGTAAGCAACAAATAACGAAGCATCTCAACAAAGAAATGGAAATGAATCATTTGTATGATTTCTTTTGTCCGTCTTGTAGAAGAATAGAACTTGGTTCGACATTAGTGTTACAATGGTTACTCTCCAGAAATCTTTGTCATTCATATTACTATGCACTTCATTATACTGTTGCATTGTAGATAGGTTGAGCATAGATCTTATGATGTGCCCAATTGCTACTCCCGCCTAAAATAGGTTCCACAACATTCTGATAAATGTTATTCAGATTTTGTACGCAGTAGTTTTTGGCTTTCATTTCTGATAAGCGAATCATTCTAGTTGTTATAACCGCTGTTAAAAAATAGAATTTCGAACGATTCTTTCGACCAAAAAAGGATTTCAGAATTATATATTTTTAGATTTCCTATATATAAATACATACGTTTTTCATGATGCGCATTTTTGCTTTTGCTTTTTTTTTTTCAATTTTAATCAAAAAATTTCTTAAACTGGTTCTGGTTTCATAAAGAAGTGGTATCTCATAAAAATGTAGTTACAATTCGCAGCAATACGAAAACCGGTTATTGGATAAAAAATGAGCACATTAACATTATTTTGGTACTCAATCAAATTCTTAGTATTTTTTGGAAAATTTTCAAATGCATTTAAATTTCTAACTTACGAGTATTTTAAATGTTTTAGCAAGTTTGTATGTTTTATTTTGAAAAAAAAAATTATACTGAGCTCCAGCATCAAAAGATTATAAAATGCATAGTAGCATACAAAGAAACTAGGTTTACCAAATGATTTTAATTCATATTAATTCAATTAAGGAATAGGGATTTTATCTATAATTTTTCGGAATTTTATTTTTTAATATTTTAAATTGTAGAAATGACAGTTTTTATCTGTAATTAAAAAAGATGACTTTTGTATATATGGTTGCTCTATTTATTTTTCCCTCGGTAGTATCAAATTTGCTTAGAACTCACAATCCGAATGTAATTTTATTTCGGCATTTCTAAAATATTTATTTTGTGTGAAGAACTCCACTACAAATATGAAAAATTTTATATTCCTTTATATACATCTATTGAATATTTATCAAATCAATTATTTAACTTAGTAAATAACGGATCAGAGTAACATGAAGTCAAAGTCAAACATACATGTGCACGCTTGTAAGTAATATGTCTATTGTAAACATATTCTTTAATGCATATCAAGTTCTAAGTGCTAAATCATCATTAATTTACGTAATACCCAACCACGTAAGTCTTGAAAATTGTATTAAACTTCAGAATATGGTATTTACAAAATAATTATTTAAATATTAGCATAATTATCCCCAAAATTTCAGAATGAGCTTTTAAACTTTATATACTCGTATATATATGCTTAAAAAATATTGATTATAGAAAATGTGTAATTAAATGAACTAAAAACACCATATGTTTCCCTTTTTAACTTTTTAGGTCACACACTTTTTTTTGTTTTGTTTGTTGATATGCATTAATTACGTCAAATTATAAGACTTAGATAATGAATAAAAACGACATTTTTCTTTATTAGTTAACAAGACTTGAGATGTCTTTTTGTCACTAATTATGAGAACACTGCTGTCAGAAAATTTCCGAGATAAAAATATTGATTAAAATGTTCTTTCAAACAATTTTTTACAAGAAAATATTTAATTAAAGTTATTTTGAAAACGCTGCCATTTTTTAGAAAGATAATTAATTTTTTTCTTGTTGAAATAATTAAATATGTTTAGACATTAGAAATATTTAGGTCCAATAGCAATTAATTAAAATTAAAGTAAAGTACTTTCATCTAATAGAAAAAATATTAACGAACACAAATTCCGCAACACATTTGACTATTCTTCATATTAAAAAACACTCAAAGGAAAAGTGTCAAGGTGAACAAATATTACAAATATGCGAACGGAATTCACTTTACAACAGGGGTTTATAATAAGGAATTCCAGCTATAAACATGCTTCGTAAAATCAAACAAATGAGCATTATTGGAGAAATGATATTTAAATTTACTGAATAAAGCCTTTGTTCTTCACACTTCTGAGTACACGAAAATTCAATAATCTTTTATTTAATATTTGTGCTAAATATATCAATTTAGTTAAAAGACATGCATCATAATATGTGCACAAAAACAAGTAGCTGACTAAATATTAGTTTGCAATCTTTGTCAGAAAAAATTACATTGCATTTTTCCCTTGATAATACGGAACGAAAAGAAAATACTCATGAGACGAAATATTTTTAGAAATAAAAGTAATTATTATTTATAATCAAATGCATCCCATCTAAGCCGGTTTAGCTGTCGAAATGTTAGCTCTCAAACTGTGGGGCGTGTGCGCGTAATAATTCTACAAGGGGGGCGCGAGCGTATTGAAAAGTAGATCACAAAAGATTATTTAAAAAAATGATTAATAAATTGAAAGTAAAGAAATAAAATACATTTTAACATATAAAAAAATAAAATGCACATTTACACTGATATAATACACTTATAAATATATCAGTACTGCGCAATGCATTTTATAATTAATTTAACAATACTAAAAGTTAAGAACAAGTTTAATAATTACCAATAATCCCATAGGCTTGTGATATATAAAATTAAAAACACAATTTTACACTTATCTTGATAATTTGTACAATTTATAATTAATCCCTTACATGACGATTAAAAATTACGCGATTCGCTCCCCAATGCCACTGTTTAGCACGTAGGCGACCGTATGTGGTGTATTGGGAAGAGGGATAGAAAATGAATAAATAAGAAAATCTTCTGAAATATATGTAAATCTTCCAAACACCCTCAAAGTCATTTTATTGCATTCCAAAGCCTTCGGAATAATTTTATGGATAGCAGTGCACAGAAAAGATCGCACTTCGGAAAGACTTATATATACGTCCACAAAAATTAATACACTGGCTCAGCGAGATGTTAATATACGCCGGTAGCACTTAAGAAGTTAAAGTCGTACTGTAGGTTTAGCTTCAGAATATAGTATTATTGAATTCAATACATTATTATTGTATGGAGGGAGGCGCGATGAGAAAATTATGATTGAATAATTGGTCCCAAATATTTAAAGTTTCAGAAGCACTGTCCTATGATCATCTTCAACATATCTGCCATTAGTTGATGAGTGACTCAATTAAGGGATGGTCAAGCATAAAAATAATTAAAATTAGGGTCCATACAGTTGTCTTCCAGAAACTTTAAAGTTTTAAGCCTTTGATGGTCACCATCCATATCACCCTGGTGGCGCAGAGGGCAACAAGCGCAACCCTTGACTCCAATGCGATATAAATGCTTCTGCAAATAATCATGTGTTCAGTAATCAAAATGGAATGTGTTCAGAGCTGGCTGAGATTATTTTGAAAGATTTAATAAAATTATATCAAAACCATCAAATAAAAATTGTTGAAATAATTCATTCGATATTTTTCTAGATAACGATTTACCGTAAAAAATTTCTGGATTGAGTTTATTCAACTAAATTTATTTTATTCCTTGTATCACGCGCTCTAGCGTATAACCATCACCTATACTTTCAAACTGAATTTTTTAATGTTCAGTTGTATTTGTCGCATTACGAGTACTCTTTTTTTATGAATCTGAAATGTACATGTACACCTCTTTTTTTTAAGGTATCCGAACACGTTCAGAGTACTTTTTAACAAAATAGCATACTAAAAAATTATAAATTCTCTTTTAGGACACAATACCAATAAATATTACTATATATTTAACTATCAAAATTTAAAATAAATTACCTGAATTTTACAAAAATTCAAATATATAAGTGAAATTTTAGCAATATTTTTGAAAACCCAAAGCAGTTAGAGAAAAAAGTAATAAACATATATTAGTAAAAGTATTACTAAAACAAATTAGATGCATTTATCAAGAAAATGTACTAAAATTTTAATTTTTTATTAAAATTTGAAAATTTTAGAGCTGATTGAGTAAACATGAAGAGATGTTACGTTTTTTATGAGACTATTATTTAAATAACAAGCCATAACTCAAAAAGTATTCATACAATAAATAACTAAAAAATAACATAAATATCAGGTTTAAAAAGTTTTATAGAAAAAGATTCGTACTATTTTGAGTTATCAGACTCGCCATGATTGAGTTTGAGCAAATTAAATGCCCACTTCGGGTAGATCAAAAACCCACTTCCGGTTTTCTAAATTTATAAAATGGATTGTAACTTGACCTCTAGGTAGTGTAGAAACAAAACAAAGTATGTTTCGTAAAGTCAAAAGATTGCTTTATTCAATAAAATAAAAATATCTGTCGTGACTGAATTTGGTCATGTTCAACGTGTTTGGATACCTTAAATCATTTATTCCAAAAATTTTACCAGACTTTTGAACAGTGGTATACTTTAAGAACTAAAACCCTTAAGAATAAGAAAATAGATGTTAGAAATTATCTGGATGTTAGAAGGAGGGAAAATTTTACAAAAGGAGGTAAAATGCACCACGCCGATCTAGAAATAGTGTGAGGGAATAATAAAAGCGCGAAATATGAAATTAAACCTGACGTAATTAAAAACTAATTTTTTAAAAAAATGTGGTTTATCTAACAATCTAGATTGAGAGAGAAAGTTTGTTTATTTATGGGTCAGAAAAAAGGGGGGGGGGGAGATGAAGCAATATTCAATGAAGTGCCTGAAACAGCGTTTCTCAAACTGGAGGCGTGATATCTCTATGTGTGTGTGGGGGGACGAATATAGAGAAGTGGGGGGGGGAAATAAGTATTTACTAAAAGAGAATCAAACAAAATACATTATGACATAATAAAAATTAAGTACAGATTTACACTGATATAATATACTTATAAATATGTCAGTACTATACAATATTGATGATATTTAATTTATCGATAATTAATTAAAAACAAAATTAATAATTTTCAGTGCCTCTCATGAGCTTATATACAAAACTAAATACTTATATTGATAATTTTTATGGTTTATAATTAAAGCCGTATTGTAGATTTACGTCAAAGTACATTTTTATTGCATTCTCAATACAATGTTATTCTACGGTGGAGGGTGATGAAATTTATGATTGAAAATAGGGCCGCAAATATTGAAAATTTGAGAAGCACTGGCCTGAAGATATAACGAAAGAGGAATATGACAAATTTTTCGTTTGATCCAATAATGAAAGGGCATAACATATATCATTTCTCTTAAATAAACACTATTTGCATAGATGTAGCAATCTAATTCTTTTTAATGCTCATTTTTCGCTTTATTTTTAAAACTGTCATTTTAATATATAGCGTATAACACACACTCGAAATTTTCGACTTTATTTTTGGTGTTAAAAATACATGTTAAAATGTGGAGTATACGTAATTAAAGTGTATACTGTGACGGCGTGACAGGGTAGCGATTACAGTCACAACTAATCAAAAATCCTTTTATTTCTCATCTAAGTAAATATTATCTAAATTTAAGTAACAACATCACAACAATCAAAGTCGAAATCATTCCATTGCTCACTGGGAAGAAGGAAACTAAAGTTGTATGCCCAAGTATTGTCAGAGCCACCAAACCGTTGTGCCGCTTCTCTTCTCCTCTTTCAGATGTCGGGCATCACAATCCAGAATTGGAGTACCACCGTTTTTCTGTTCTGCCGGATCTTGCCCTTAAATTTTTTTATCCACTATGATCAGGAAACGGGAACAGCGAGTCTCATCTTTTCTCATTCGGAATCGGCCCTTTTAAACTCCAGAGGCGGGCCATTCACTCGCCCCTCGCCACCTCTCAATGGCGAGCCACAAATTTTTCACACGGCTCCCTTGACATCATTCGCACACCACTGGTGCGGCCGAACAATGACCCGGCTCCTTCTGCTCTCTCCTGCTACAAAGGCTTATCCAACATCTTGACCATAATTCGTCCCGGCAATACTTTCCCAATTAAGATTGGCTCCATCAAGGGGGCAAAACAAAAGGGCTATATATCGTCTATAGTGTGTTCGGACAAACAGGCGACCATAAGTCCTGAAGTAAATAAAATAATAAGTATTACAAAGCCATTCTCCCAAACAGTTCGCATGTGTTATGTCTCCAGCGTAAAGGGAGTAACCCCCGTGACTTTTATAGAGACACTCAAAGTCCCGGGCGGTCAACTAACCCTCCATATGTCATTCTTGAGATGTATAGAGTGGTGGGAGTTCTGTTAATGAGCCGACATATCGCTTAAAATATAGAAATTCTACTAAATTCAAATGCTTTAATAAAGCAATATTTTAATAGCTATTTTAGTGTACTGAAAAGAAAAAAATGACTCCTTTAGTAATTTTATTCTCTCTCCCCATACGATTGATAAAAAAACAGCTTTTAAATTCTTTTTCAAGCACTACTTTGAAGTGAACATCACAAACGATCAAAGCCTTACACCTCTTTCTCTCGGAAAATTTGCTTTCGTTGTTGAAGCAAAAGAGACATCCCACAAAGAAATTGAATTACTCAAGCAAGAAGCTTTGAGCTGAGTTGACGTCATTACATTTTAAAACTATTTTGACAAATCTTTTTTCTATCCGGAGTTCTTCTCGAAAAAGAAATTGAATTCGTTTTCAAACGAGTGATTAAGAAAAACTCAATGTATTTCTATCGGTTTTTAAGATGCTGTCCAAGTAAGAAAGTTAAGTATTGGTTTCTTTCAAGTTTTATGTGAAACTCGTCTCAGAGATAAGTGCGTGCATTTTGAGATAATTTACTTTTATCAGTACTGGCTTGAATTTCTAGTTATTGGAAGTTTAATGCAGTGAATGAAAGGAATTCGAAGATTAATTTAGTGTTGACTAAGTATTTGAAAGGATGAAACATTTCAAAGTGAAGTATTGTTCTGTAGCTGCTTTGTGTAATATGAGTTATGTGTTAAATGTATTACAAATTTAATGACAAGCATATATTTGTTGGTGCACCTTTGAAAATTTTGTTAAATTAAATAATAGAATACATGAATGAAATTACATTTATAGATTACAAAAAATGTGGATTTAAAAATAATACTTTTTAGTTATTAATAGTTTTATTTAGTAACTACTAAAAATATACATAATTAAATATAAAAAAAAGAAAATTAACTTAAAAACATCGAATACATGTCAACAAATAGAAACTTTTTCTCAATTAGAAAGGGAGAGTAAATTATTTTATTTACAAGGAAGTGCACATTCATTTTGCAGTAATAAAGGCGTAACATAAAATATGAAAAATTTGAATGAAGCAGTTACGACACAAATACTACTTTCATTATAAAGTGGCTCCGTATTTGAGAATTACTAGCAATCAAATTTTCAATTTTGAAATTTCCAAAGTGTTTTTTTTTTTAAATCAAATATATTTGTTTTTATTAAGGTACATCTTTTTTTAGAAAAAATAAATTATTGGTTAAAATATTTCTTGACTTAATATCGTCTTCTCTGAATCCGATGTAAATGGAGAAAATTTTGATTCCAGAGAAAACTATTAGCTTAATATTCTTAGTCTAGAAATAAGAAATGTCTTATTTAGTTTTTTAGAAAAACCGAGCTATTTAACATTTTTAATAAAAATAATTAAAGATTGAATTTAAAGAAATGTTTTTATACAAGTTGATGTAATAGAAGCCATTCAAATCTTGCAATAAACAGAATTAACTTTTAATTTCTAAATTTAAATGTTATTTTAAAATATTTATAGTGATTTAGAAACAAATTTAATCAATGATTTTACTCGTGGAAACTTAAATACATATGACAATTGACAATAAATGGTAGTTTTAAGTAAAATATTTCTATAAACTACTTTCGATAATTCTCGTGTTTAGTAAGTTGACATTACATTTACAGAAATTCGAGAAATCATGTTCAAATGTCGCAGTAAGCATTTCGAAAATATTTTGTTGGTTATATAATTAGTCAAACAAAAACGGTCAAATTTATCTTAAAATTCAAATTTTGCGCCAATACACAATTCCTTGCACAAAATCTTGTACGAAGTGAAGAATATATATAAGCTTTACAAAATATATTTAAAGTATATGCAACAACTCTTAACGAGAAAGTTTTAACAATTTGCTTTAATTTTTTTTTAATTCTTGAAGACATGGAAAAATCTTTAAATATTTTCTCTTTTACTTATATATTTCCTACGAATGGACTTTTAAAAGAGAGAATAGATTAATAAAAATATTTTTACACAAGAATCTTCATCGAATGTTGTTTATTTTAATGCCTTTTCCAAACACATTTTCTCTTCGTTCTTGTATTTTTTGTACATTTTTTTTAACTTAATCAACAAAATATTGTCTCATCAGCACTAAAAATTATTTTAATTAATGTCATATTTATTTTGAAATAGTCAAAGGTTACTATTTGTGTTCTACTTGAGACACTTAATCAATTTATTTATTTAAAATATATCTTTAGCCCCAACAAACTTTCTTAAAAGCCTGTTAAAAGTTTTTGAGACTTCTCTTTCAACACCTTTAATTTTCATCTCTGCTTCTTCCAAGTTTTTGAAAAGTTTTAATGGGACAAACATACATTTTTTGCTTTGCATACTAAAGTTAATAAATATTTACTTACAAAGAACTAAGCATTATCTTTCTTGTGATAAATATTTTTAAAACACGGCGTGACTTAACAGTTGTTTAAATAATCCTCGTTTTGGAGATCATCCAAGTTTTTTTTCTTCTATTACTTCAATAACAAACCGAATTTAGGTATTTTCTTAAAGCTGTCGCGTTTTTTATTTCTACATTAAATTTTTCTGCCATTCAACAATTGTTAATTTTAGAAAAATCTAATAGTTAATGTTCTAAACGTGTTTTTATCAATGCAAGAATTTGTAAAAACGTGTGCAGATGCTTCGATGTCTCAGTAAAATAAAACTCAACCCTTCATAAACAAATTCTCAGTTATCATCGGACTGTAGTTTAATAAAACTCAACTTGGTCACTTACGCCTAAATGTTGGAATTTCCGCTGGCACTCTTTTCCTCCTCTCTTCACTTCAATTCATTACACTACAGATGGCGCAATGATACGCACGCAAGCACGCCCTTAAGTTAATTTCACATAAAGTAATAAGAGCTTAAGGTATCCGACTGGTTACAACTTTTTTTTAAAAAAAGGAGATACGGTGATTTTCTTTTAATTTTTATATTTGTTTACTGCATTTTAAGAATAATGTGCTAAAATTAAGAAGAGAAAAAGAAATTATCAAGCGTACAACTTTGCTTCCACCGTTTTTTTCCCAAAATTCGAGGCTTTATTGTAAAAAACTGGTTATACGTTTATGATTCAAAGTATTGTCCACCGCTGGCCACTACTTTCTCCCATCTTTCGGGCAGCGTACGAATCCCGCGTTGAAAAAACTGGTCATCTTTTGAAGCGATCCACGAATCAATCCAATTTTTTATTTCTCCATAATACCGGAAGTGCTGGTCAGCCAGGCCGTGTGCCATTGATCGAAACAAGTGATAATCCGAGGGAGCAACGTCTGGAGAATACGGCGGGTGAGGTAGGACTTCCCATTTCAACGTTTCCAAGTATGTCTTGACCACTTTCGCAACATGGGGCTGGGCATTGTCATGCTGTAAAATCACTTTATCATGTCTCTCGTTGTATTGCGGCTGTTTGTCTTTCAATGCTCGGCTCAAACGCATTAATTGCGTTTGATAACGATCACCTGTGATTGTTTCAGTCGGTTTTAACAACTCATAATACACTACGCCGAGCTGGTGCCACCAAATACTGAGCATGGCCTTGGAACCGTGAATATTCGGTTTGGCCGTCGACGTGGAAGCATGGCCGGGATATCCCCATGATTTTCTGCGCTTGGGATTATCGTAATGAACCCATTTTTCATCCCCAGTCACAATGCGATGCAAAAATCCCTTCCGTCTTTGCCTTGCAAGCAGCTGTTCACAAGCAAACAAACGCTGTTCAACATCTCTCGGCTTCAACTCGTACGGCACCCAATTTCCTTGTTTCTGAATCATTCCCATGACTTTCAGGCGTTTTGAAATGGATTGTTGCGTCTCTCCCAATGATCCTGATAATTCTTGTTGCGTTTGACACGAGTCTTGATCAAGTAATGCCTCCAATTCTGCATCTTCGAAAAACCTTCTCTCTTCCACCGCCATGCTGGTCTTCGACGTCAAAATCACCGTTCTTGAAGCGTTGAAACCACTCTCGGCCCGTTCTTTCACTAATACGCGGCCTCACCATAGGTATTTGAGAGCATTCGATGAGCCTCAGCCGCAGATTTCTTCATATTAAAGCAGAAAATTAAAACCTCCCGCAAATGACGAGAATTTGGCTCGTAAGCTGACATGTTTAATCGAGAGTAACTTTATGATGCAGACACAAATCGACTAATATTTCGATGTCGTTATGTTTACAAATACCTAAGCTTATTGTATGACATCTACGATCTATTTATTTCGACTACCACTTATCGCTACAGCCATCTATTGCAAAACGGTGGAAGCAAAGTTGTACACCTAATATTATAACTAAAATGGGAAAAATAGGTAAAAATTGACAAAAAAATAGCATAAACGTGGTCCATTATGTACCAAAGGTTTATAAACAAATTTTCAATTTTTTCAATCTAATGTGTTGCTATATTATTCATTTTCGAAATGACCTTCAGGATAAGAGATATTTTCTTTTTTACAAAAACTAGAGCACTTTATCTCAGTTATTATATGAATTTGCTTAAAAAAAACAGAGATTATATTCACATAAGGGACTGTAAATTTTGTAATTTAACAGTGATTGATAAATCTGAAAGTTAAAACAATTCTACTATTATACAGAACTTACAGAAAAAATTTCAGATAATAATGTTCAAAACTGTTTTAGCAATTGCTGACCCCGTTTGATTATTTTCAAAAAATCACATTTCGAGTAAAACGCGTTTTAAAATATGACATCTTGGTTAAAGTAATGTCATCTGCTTTTACTAAAACACTTGTAGTTTTTGTTCTAGTGAACGGAAAATGATAAACTTGGTATTTGTATAAGGCTAATATTGGCCCATAAAATAGAATCATAAAAAAATTTGTCAATTTTTGGTAAAATTCACAATTTTAGGGTAGTCGGATACTTAAGTAATCGTATGTTGAAATTATAAATCATTATAATCATTATAATCTTATGTAGTTTTTGTCGAGAAAACCTTTAATGAATCAAAAGAAAATTTGTCTGAAATATCTCACTGTGGTTTACATTTTTTCAGTTCAATTTCTGAACTACGTAAAGTACTTGTGTTATCCTGATTAATTTATTTTCTAGAAATGTTTTTTTTTTGCTTTATTAGGATCGTATTATTGGGAACGTATTTAGGAACGTTCCTTTATTAGGAACGTATTTATGAGTTCTTTTGAAGTATTTTAAATGACTCGTTTTAACTGTATTTATAAAAATTCAAAATATATTTTAAAAACATTTTTTTAAAAAATCCTCCACTTCCTTTTTAGTAAATATGAGATATTTCAACTTGACCTGATTTAAAAAAATTCCGTCAACCACTAAATAATGTGTTTAAAGAAACAAAATTAAATTTGTAAATGATAGAACTTGCAGTTTTCTAAGAGTTCATGTGCACTTATGAAGCCCATTTGGAATAATTAATTAAAGTGTTCTTGAAAATTCAGTAATAATATTTATATAATTCATTTTACACATACACACATATATCACATATAACCTACAACTTACAAAATGTCAGTAAACAAGGCATCAGTTATGTTATCCATACTTGAAATACCCTACTTACGAATATATATACAGAATTATATTAGTTTAATTCTAAGATAGCAAAAATTAAATGTCCTAAGAGTTTTGTACTAAATATGCACCCACAACAGAATGCTTATTTGAATATTTACTGTTCAATTAATTTAAATGATGATCCATGCTTTAATTTGCAATTATAACCACCATGAGAGTAGCATGGAGAAAAATGCAAAATGCATAACTTTTCGGAAACTTTTATATAATGAAATGTGGAAGTATTCCTATCTAAACGGACAAGAAAATATGTTTCGAATATCACTTAAAAGTAATCATGAAGTAATATGACAGTGAAAATATTTCGCGCAATTGAACCATGTCGATCGCCAAATCAACGTGATTTGAAGTCCTTTGGCGTTTGTTCTCACAAAGGAATTACAAGTCTTATTTCGTGAATAACTATATTCCAGAGAAGTAAATTGGACGCAATGCGCTTCTGATTGTAGACTTGATTCAATCCAGATTTCAATTATTATGCAAAGTTTGCTGTAGAAATCGAACAAGAATTTGGGTTTAAGATCAAAGCTTCGTTTCTCTGTAATTATATGGAGAACGGAACATTCTGTTCGGAAGGGGGTTCCTTTGAGGATTCTAATATTTGAGCTCCATTGTTATTGACAAGTTTCATGAAATATATTTTTTTTAGTATGTGTAACTGATTATAGGTAATATTCCCAGAATTTTAAGGACAGCTGCAATCGAGTATAGAGGATATACGTATGAATGGTTATCTTTACGTCTGTATGATACCAGTTTTACGAATAAACCAGTGATTGAGATTCTGAAATGAAATGAAGTTTTCAGCATCTTGTAATAAGGACCAAAATGTCTAAAACATACCCATAAATAATTATTGCAATTGGTAAAGTATAAAATGTATATATCAAGATAAGAATCTGTTCTTAACTATGCATTTTAAACCTTTTTTGCAATATTTTTTTCATTAATTTTTGTATACAAATAATCATTACCATGACTAAGTGTTACCTTAACTAAAATATATTCTGTGTTGTTTATTTGGGGATCATAATTGGGGTGAAATGGGACACCTTTCACCAATTAACGTCTGTAAACCATAGATTTTCCATATAATTAGTGTTGGCACATTAAAAATATCAAACGAGTTTCAGATGTAATGTTATCATATATAAATCCTTCATTCCTAAATAATTGAACACTTTTGTAAAAGGGTTTTTAATACCGTATTTATATAGTAACATAAAACAAGGTTCTTTAATGGCTTTATATGAATACTACTTTTAGCAAAAACTAAGATTCTGTGTGCCGACTGGGTGGCGTAGTTGGTTTGTCACTAGCCTTTTGCACCCAAGATTACGGGTTTGACCCCGGCCCTAGTCGGTGGATATTCACGATGCAGAAAATCGAAAGCGGCCTTGCCGTATGATTATGCGCCATGTAAGAAATCCATTGAAGTGCCCGTTTGGCTTGGGTGCTCTCGGCAAAATTAAATTCTTAAGTTCAATTTCACATCGTCAGAGTTCAGGTGCCTCCCTCTGGGGAGGAAACTGAGCGTCAAAATTACTTGCGGCAGTTGGTATCGCCTATATGGTGCCGAACTAAAAAGTGGTACCAAATCCTGGGGAACGAACTAGGTCTGCAAAGGTAAAAAAAAAGTACCAATACGCAGACCCATTAGAGAAAGAAATGAAAAAGGAAAAAAATATTCTGAGTTATGATGAGTCTATATCCAACATATATAAGATAAAGAATAATTAAATGCTGTATCATGTAACAAATGTATTTCTTCTTAGTTAAGTTCACTTGATTTTCAGGAAATAGATCATATTATTATGTGCCAGGTAAATAAGTAAAAACTATCTTAAAATAGGTTGTTAGACTAATTAAATTAATGGAAGGAAAACGTATACCATATAGTTCCTTTTTTAATTATAAATTAAAAATTACGTGATTTTAATGAGATTTCGAGGTAGTGAAATATTTGAATTGTTTGATTCTTTTTATATAACTTTTTCCATTTTCACATCAAAGCAATCAAATAAACGATTCAGATTAAAACACAGGGAGTATCGATGACAATGTACCGATTAAATATAGTACCTTTTCTAAGAGAAAATTTTTTTAAATAAAATAATAAAAAAATTAATATAGCGTTTTTAAAATAGTTTTTATAAATTCTATTTAAACAAAAGTATAGTAATATGTATACCACATTCGCCACTGCCCAGCACTAAAGGGCTCCTCTTTGAGCAATCTTTATCGGCAAACGAGGGACTTCTTGGGTTCATAGATTTTTCTCGCCACGTTTTTATTTTTTATTTTTTCCTACTTTGTTTTTGTTTTTATTCCTACCTCCTTGTGGTGTAGTGCTCTTTTGTCAGCCCTGGCCATAGGAAATAATATATATATATATATATCAGTAGCGCACACAGGAATTTTTCAAGGGTGGGATCCAGGATCGAAAATCCACTATTCTCGTATCATACTCCAATACGCCGCCATACATATTCTTTTGATTTAGTCAATTTTCGGGAACAAAAAATACAGCAAAAAATTAATTATTGAATGAATAATTACAATTAATTAATAAAATTGATTCTTAATTACACGTTCTTATTAAATTTGACATACTATATACATAGTATTATAATCAATCGAGAAAAAAATCAAGGGCTTTTGGGTGGGTCCTGATTTCAGGACCCCCTTGTATGCGCCACTGATATATATATATATATATATATACAGTCGACTCTCGATAATTCAAACCTTCGGTAATACGCACCTCTCGATAATTCGAAGTATATGCTCAGTCCCTAGAAAAACTCTTGATATTTCATACTAAAACAATCGTTTTGGTACTCTCAATATTTCGAAGTAAAATCTGTGGCTGGCCAGACTACAACAAGCTATATATAATTCGAAGTTATCTTATAAAACTCTTGACAATTCAAACACTCACTATCATGTACAGTCCTGCAGCAAACAGGTTGGAGCTTGCAAGTTTTGCGTTGAATAGTCTCTGCATGTCTCCTTTGTAACGTATAGCCCCCTTTGATAACCATATGTGAACTACCCCTTCTTTGTGTTTTCCGATTTCTCAGGGGGGAAAGAGACTTTTATTGCTTTCCTTCTTCATGTGGACAATAGACCAACTGCACCTGTTGTCAGCCGTTCATATATTTTGTTTAACACGTGGTCTTGCTAGACATGTGCTCAGATAGGATGGTCCGCTATTGTGAAGAAGAGATGTGTAGAATTGTGTATAAATGTATTGAATGTATTCTTTTAATAGTGGATTTTTGACTTCTGTATAATATTTATACTGTCTAATGCATCCTTTTAAAAATACTTTAAAATAATTTTATACATATGTACAGTCGTTGTTTTATTACATAGTTAAAAATTTAAATGCGTAAGAAAAAAAATTTCACTTTGTGTATTTTGAGAGTGTTTTCTTACCCTCTTGATAATTCGAAGTTTTTCATTGGTCCCTCCAACTTCGAATTATCGAGAGTCGACTGTATATATAGAGTGGTGGCCAAAATTGTGGACACTTTTTAAAATTGTTATTTTTTTTAAGTTTGTACTCTAATAGAAAATGTTACATTGCACGAAATGAAAAGTCTTTTATATCATTGTAAAGACAATTTAATACTGAACGTAACACAGCAACAAAATTCAAATATTTGTAACGCAACAAAAGTTATTCTGCAAAAACTACCGATGTACATTAGAAACTGATGATGGCAGGGAGTTATCAGAGTCTAGTGAGGTAGCCTTTATTTTTTATTACATTTTCACATCGATGTTTCATTGAGCTAAAAATAGTTTTAAACTCTTCCTTTTTTATTACATGTTGCCAGGAAACAATTATATCTTCAATTAGTTCATTTTTATTTCATGGGTACCTCATTCGGGCAAGAGTTTTCAAACGGTGCCTCAAGTTTTCGTTAGAAGTTAGGTCAGGAATGTTTCTTGGCCAGGACAACAATGATATTTAGTCAAGAAGCAATGATATCAAATGAAATAGTAGATTGAATACCTAGAAAGAGATGTGAGGCTAGAAAGTGGTCTTTCCTATGTTGAACTGCAAGACAATTGGGTGGAGATTTAGAGTTTTGTTTAGGATGTCAGAGGGCAAATTTCATTAAAAAATCAAGCAGAAAAAGGCCGGAAAAGGTGCACCACATCTATTAATGACAGAAGAACAAAATTACTGTGTCTTCAATTTAGAAGAATGACATCAACGGCCGTCAGAAGTGGTTTGAATGATGCTGGTGTTGCTGTCAGTTCAAAAACAACCAGTTAAAGATTAGCAGATGTTAGACTAAGAGGTAGAATTCCACGAAAAACGCTTTATCTCAATTTACAGCAGGAATAAAAAAGACTACAGAAGTTGACGGAACACAGTAATTAACAAATGATTAGTGGTCACAAGTTATATGGAGGGATGAAACTGAGATATCGTTATTCAGTAGTGATGACCAAAAATATGTGAGACGTATAATACGAGAATGCTGCATCCTGAGTGCATCTAGCCAACTGTGAAATACATAAAGTTTTATTATTTGGTCACGCATATCAGCTGATGGTATAGGTCGCCTTCGTATCATCGATGGGACAATGAATGTCAGAAAATACATTGACATGACTCTAGAACTCAAACTTTTACCTTCCATCAGGGATCTGTTTACCAACAATGATTCATTTATTTTTCAGCAAGATTCTGCTCCATGTCACACAGTAAAGTAATCGAAAGACTGGTATCGTTCTAAGATCGTTGAGTTGTTGTCCTGACCGGGAAACAGTCCTGACCTAACTCCTATCGAAAGCTTGAGGCACCGTTTGAAAACTCTTGCCCGAATGAGGTACATATGAGATAAAAATGAACTAATTGAGGATATAATTGTTTCCTGGCATCCTGTAATAAAGAAGGAAGAGCTTAAAACTATTTTTAGCTCAATGAAACATCGATGTGAAGCTGTAATAAAAAATAAGAGCTACCCTATTTAACTCTGATAACTCACTGCCATCATCAGTATCTAATGTATTTTGATAGTTTTTGCAGCATAACTTTTGTTGCGCTGCAAATATTTGAATTTTTTTTGTGTTGAGTTCAGAATTAAATTGTCTTTACAATGATATAAAAGACTTTGCATTTCATGCAATGTAACATTTTCTATAAGTGTACAAACTTTTAAAAAAAGTTTAAAAAGGGGCCACAATTTTGGGCACCACTGTATATATACAACTATATGTGTGTGTGTGTTTATATATATATATGAAGAAGGAAATTAAATTGCACTATTATATTATCGCTAGTATAATAGTTCACATCTTCATAAATAAAACAGTAATGTTTTAATTTTGATACCAATATTTCTGGAAATAAATTTATAGTTAAAGTAAGGAAACTAATTCTTAACAAAACACGATTTCAAAAATACATACTGAATGTGAAGACATCAATCATTTCGAATAAATTTTACTTGTAGTATAAATTACGTTTGGCGAGAGAAACTGTCTCTGCATCAATACCAAAATCCCTTCTAAATGCAGTTTGAGATATTCAGAGATTCAAAATACTTTTAAAGGATCGGATAACAAACAGCGCATTTTTGGAGAAATATCCTCTTTTGTAGGTTTCTCAGTCGAATTCGTGCGTTTTAGAGGGGGGAAATATTTTGTCTGAAAAAATAAATCTTTCTGCATATTTTTGAAAAATGAGTCGCTTTTTCAGTGGATTTCCGAATATTTTTATTTATTTTTTCTGGTCATAAATATTTTATGAAACTTGGTACTTTTTTTAGAAAACCCAGGAAGTATTTTTTTGGAAAGACTTTCCTTTTTTGATGTATGCCTATGAGGCAAATGTTTTGAAATGTGACGATGTGTAGTGTGAAGGGTTGTAAAATAAATCTTTCTTAAAATTTGAGAAATGGTTTCATAATTTCATACTATTTACTATCATAAATTAAACCATTATTAGATTTTTAATGCAGTTATGATGACTAGATTGACCTTTATTTTACTTAGATTATTACTGAAAGTAGAACAAATTCTTTCTTTTGTCGGTTATGATCTTGTACGTCTGAAAAGATTATTAATAAGTGCAGGAATAAAGAACAATCAAAGGTGCAAGAAAGAGAAAGAAACTCACAACTTGACTGGTATATGCAGACTTCTAGACCGATATCTTCGTGTTCTTTGCAGCCGATCCCTAGAAAACACATAATTATTTCAGAAGAATTTCCTCTTAAAATTTATTTAAAATTACAGCATAATATGTTTTAATTCAAACAGAAAAATTAGCTTAGTAATATATTCTGTTTACAGTTTATAAAATATTTGTATAAGTATATAAGTATAAAATATATATACGTATAAAAATACAGAAAATACAGGTAATTGCTTCGGAAATATGGTGTAAGAATACTGCTTCAGAACCCTCTTATTATTATGAACAATAGGAGATATATATAGAGTTTATTGTTATGTGGCGGTTGTATCTATATAAGCCAATAACTGCCTACGGACTGAAGTGATCATTTTGGTTCAGTGGTAAATTATGTGCTTACGAAACGGAAGGTACTGAGAACGAATCTTCTTCATTGGTGACTGGGGTTTTTGAAAAATAAAAAAAACGCAACCTTCGCGCAGCAGTCGTGGCACCATCTGTCGACCGTAAATGCAACCCACAAGCCGTCTTACACAAATAACTCAACCCACAAGCCGTCTCACACAAATGACGCAACCCACAAGCCGTCTCACACAAATGATGCAACCCACAAGCCGTCTCACATAAATGATGCAACCTTCAAGCCATTCCAATCTAATCACGCAACAACTCACACGCTCGCCATAACAACGACTCACTGGTAGGGGAGTGTGGGGTGGTGGTACCTATATATACCAGTGACTGCCTCCGGACTGAAGTGATCATTTTGGTTCAGGGGTAAATTATGTACTTTACGGACGGAACGGAAGTTACCGAGAAGGGATCTCTTTCAGTTATAAGTATTTATTCCGAATAGGTAAATTAACAATTATTTAACTGAAAATTAATTTAAATTAAAAATAATTGTTAAATGAAATGATCTGTATTATACAGCCCATATTTATCATACAAAGATTCCATACACCGACAAATTCGAAATACAATTATTCTTCAACTGCAGAATGCTTTTACACTGAATTGGTTTGTAAAAATGCAAAATTTAAAATTAATTTAAGCAACATGGCTACGTGTTAAGCAGTGTAATAGTACACAGTGCAAGCCTTCAATATATTCAAAGTATTTTAAAACAAAGTATTACCAAAGCCATTCTAGAGGCATATTTTAAATGTGTTTTGAACTTAAGCCGCTTTCGTGGGGTACATTTAGAATAAAACCATAACCACGGGTCATGTTGTAAGTAAAGTTAAGAATTGATAATGTTGAATAAATACAGAGTATACATGTTTATTTAAATTTTTACTCTTCCATGTAATCTTAAATTTTTACTTTTCAGAAATTTCTATCATAACTGTGATGTTTTTATTAGATTTCAAACAAAATGAGAATTATTACTCCATTTTTAGCTGTAGCAATTGAACATATACTATATTTGACATAAATCCAATTTTAAAAATAACTAAAAACTTACGTTTTCTGTATATAGGTTACTTTTTTATTTTTAGTTTTTTAACAAAATTATTTTGGTATAAATTCTAATTTTTCTTAAAAAAATACAATGTGAAGTTTATTTCGTATAATTTTCATGGATGTATAAGATCAGGGTCATAGTATAGGAAAAAATAATGATCTAATACAGCTAGAAGAAAAATCATTTTAAATGGAATTCAGAGAAACTGACACTTAATAAATTCATTCATTGTAAAAATATGAATGTTATCAAATTACGAGCAATATTTCTATTATATTCTTCATTTTCTTTCTTAATATTATCTTCTTTCTATTATTTCAAATGCCCTCAAATTAAGAACAATAAATTATACACATCCTTTCAAAACTAAATAATTTAACATGAAGTAGTATAATAACAATATAACGCCTGCATTGCAGGATAATGCATAATCTGAAAAATAAGGCAGAAAATTAAATTCCACCATTAATGACAAAATGAATTTTATTTTAGTGATATTATGTATTTATTTTTTACATACAATTTCAAAACCTTATTTTACGAAAAATATTTGAAAGAATATTTTTAGTTTCATTTTTAGTACGACACTTTTAATTCATTAAGCCTTCGACTGCGAATACGAAATATGTTTTTAAAATTTTGATGCTTTTATATATACATATAGTTCTGTTACTTTCCAAAGGAATCCACTTATATTTTTAATGAAATCATGAATAGGTTGAAGAAACAATACATCTGTTGCTTCTATCTCTTGATTATCAGAGCAAAGTGTCAAATCACAAAAGAGAGAAAAATTAATTCAATTAATCAAAGCATAAAATAAACCCATCGTAAGCAAACATTTAAAATATGCAGCTCTCACCAGCTAGTAAAAGTGAACAAAATATCTAGAAAAAACATACTACACAAAAGCAAACAAAGAAATTGTTCAAATAACGATTCATTTCCGGTAATTTAGAGCTCACTCCAAAAGCGATGAATAATAATAACGAGGAATAAAAATCGTAATTAGTGATGCAAGTTGAGTCTAAGAATAAAATAAAACAAATCTGACTACCTTTATATGAAATTTGAATTGCTGTGCAGCGCGTTTTTAAAATACAATATTAAAAAACTCTGCTTTTAAATGGAAGGTATTAAGAGTTACTGGACGTGATTAATTCTTTCCAGAAAATAAATCAGATGGTCTTCATATTTTCTTAAAACTTCTGGCTTTGAGCATTTAAATTTATTACAAATGTATGTAAAAACAAATTTTGTGTTTCTAATTTTATTCATTTTTATTTTTAAAGATAATTTATCTGTTTTGATTATTAAGGTATCCGACTGGTTGCAACAACTTTTTTTTTTAAAAAAAGGAGATATAGAGATTTTTTTGTTATTTTTAGATTTGTTTAGTGCATTTTAAGAAAAATGTGCTAAAATTATAAGAAGAGAAAAAGAAATTATTATTACTAAAATCGGAAAAAATAGGTAAAAATTGACAAAAAATAGCATAAACGCGGCCCATTCTGCATCAAAGGTTTATAAACAAATTTTCAATTTTTTCAATCTAATGTGTTGCTATATTATTCAATTTTGAATGACCTTCAGGATAAGAGATCTTTTCTTTTTTACAAAAACTAGAGCACTTTATCTCGGTTACTATATGATAATGCTTAAAAAGACAGTGCTTATATTCACATAAGGGACTGTAAATTTTGTAATAAAACAGTGATTGATAAATCTGAAGGTTAAAACAATTCTACTATCATACAGAACTTCCAGAAAAAATTTCAGTTCTTTTGTTCTAAACTTTTTTTTAGTAATCGCTGACCCCGTTTGATTATTTTTAAGAAATCACATTTCAAGTAAAACGCGTTTTAAAGTAATGACATCTGCTTTTACTAAAACACTTGTAGTTTTTGTTCTAGCAAACGGTAAATGATAAACATGGTATTTTCATAAAGCTAATAAGATGGCCCATAAAATAAAATCATAAAAAAAAAATTGTCAATTTTTTGCAAAATTCACAGTTTTAGGGTAGTCAGATACCTTAATACTACAATCTATTTAAATAAGAATATATTGAGATGTCTTATTACACATTTTAAATGTTATATTCACTCCTACATTCACTATGCTAATTGAATCCTATAACTAAGTACTTTATCTTAACACATTTTGCAGAAAAATATTGACTTTTTATTCATTAAGAATTTTCTGTGGATATTAAAGATACTAGTTCAAAAATTGTTGTAGAATCCACTTTTTTTTTCAATCTTTGCAAAGTATCAAATAATTATATAACTAATAAATATTACTGTAAGAATATTCTTGATAACCGATGTACTAACTTTCAAATATTTATGTGTGAAAATTTTATATGAGCTTAGCTTTAAGATATTTTATGTATACATTATGGCAATAACGAAATGTTGTTTTAAATTATTTGAATGTATGCTTCATTTTTAAGCCAAACTATTGACGTGTTCCATATATGTTTCATATAACTTTCTCAACATTATACGCGAAGAGAATTCTCGTTAAGAACTTTTATTTAGCTAATTACTATCAGTTAATTTAAAATAAGTGTTTGTAAATTTCTTGTGGTATATTCATTATTTTACTTTCAACTAAGCACTTCTTGTTTACTTCTTTAAAAAATAACGCTTTTAATTATAATGTAAAAGTTACTGGGACACATAAAAAAATGCATGCTATGAAGATATAACCTTATTGTAGTAATCTAAAACTAAATAGTAAAAAAAAATGTATGTGTTTAATTTCACTACTAACATTATTGATCGAGTAAGAATATTTTATATCCAATAACTCAATAATTATTCCAATCTCACACGAAAAAATCGTGATTGCAGATATATTTACTAGAACTCCAGCCCTCTGTGTTTTGTGCCATCCCAAGCCCAATCAAGTCATCCAGTAAAACCATTCAATCCCCCAATCGCATTACCCAACCACAAGAGGGCGCTGCGATTCATCGCGCGGTTGCCAAAGTCATTACGAGAATTCCGGAGTCAATCAATCAAGTAATCTGACAACGCGGCTTAGCTTCCGTAATTTCGGCAGATTGGTCGAATAAGAGCGACTTAAATCATTGGAGGCGTGTTGGTTAAGCGATTAATGACCAAGGTGAGAAAGCAACGCTGCTAACTACTAAGTACACAACCCCTCGCCTTGGATGTACTTAGAGGGGATTTTTAAAGGCGATTGATTGTCATTTAATAATGAGATTTAAGTATGTACAAAGTGTGTAGTGTTGTTGAGATAGGTGATATTTAAATTAAGAATAGTTTAAATAATTTGTTGCAGAAAATAGTGCTGTAATTTATACAACTGAGCTTAAAAGAGTAATATTAAATAAAATCAAAATAAATGTTTTCGCTTAACTAATTCTTTTAGGGTGATTTTTACCGTATAGTCTGATGTATAACACGTTCTTTTAATGCAAAATATATAATTAAAATTTACGGGTACGCATTATATGTCAGATATAAAAATGATAGCAATAAAAATAAGGAAAAGATGAGCACAAAAATGTGATTTCTACGTATATCTATATACTGTTTATTTAAAGGAAATGACATGACTCTTATGAACTTGCATTATATAACATGAAAAAATCGTTATATCGTCTTCTGTTTTACCTTCAAAACATCATCGAATTCTGTTTTACTTTTTCACCATCAGTTTTACTCTGACATATAAATAAATAATCATCTTTCGTTCTATCTAAATTGTTAGATATACTATGCTTTTTTAAATGAATTTTTAACTATGTCAGGTTGAATTACATTTCATGCTTTAATTATCTACTTACAGACTTCAAAATATTGCATATGTGCAATTCAGGTTTCAACGTAGAAAAAGGTGCGCTTTATACTGCGAAAATACCCAAAAAGATGACGTTTGAAAATATAGATGTGCGTTATATACGCTGGAATATAAGATATTTGCAATTTACTGAATTTTATGTAAGAAACTTTTTGCGATAAAAATAAGTCCGGAAAATGCAGTTAGTGATTCTTAAACTACGGATAGTAAAGAAGATATACTAACTTAAAATTTAGCGCATGTCTTACAATGAAGCTGAAAAGAAATTTAATATTTTAGAATAAAATTTAAGTTTAACTTATTTATTAAGCTTATTTTTTAATTAGTAGGAGCAACAAAAAGGGAGTTGGGAAAGTACGTTCAGGACTGAAAGGAAATTCAGCTAAGAGATGGAGATTTTCGTGAAAATGAGATGAGTAAATTTGAAAAACGATAGCATAAGTGTATTTTAAAGAGTAAAAACAAAAAAAGTTCATTGCATTTATAACATTCAAAACATTAATTATTAGTTAGTTATTATTCTAAAAAAATTAACGAATTGTACGTAAAACAGAATTATCATAAATTAAACTGATAAAAGTCTGCATTTGTTAGAGTTATAACCTTTTTGCTGTTACTTCCATCATAAAGTGGATACACAATCTATATTTTTCAGCAAATATTTTTGTCAGGTCTTAAAAGATAATATTTCTTCTGCAGTGGCAAAAGTGATGCGTCTAAAAATAGCTATTTGTCTTTATTTGCTATGACATTGATGCATTTTTCAACGTAAAAAGTTAAAAGTTTTATCCCATAAAAAACGAAAAGATAAAACCATTTCTCCAACTTCATGTAACTCTATCTGAAGCTAACACATTTTTACCAGTTATGTTATCTGGTGCACTGTCTGAGCGCGTTAGTTTTACTTCTTGCGCCAATATTTGTGAGGAGAATGAGTTGAAAAAGAATGGCTAATTTTTCGTACACACATGAAAAATAATTTCAAGTCATAAGTAATCTTGTTAGCTGAAAATTTTAATAATAGAATGGCTGCTTGAAATTTCTTTTTGTTGAGGGGGAAAACCATTGTAAATTAAGATAGATGACAAAATTTTAAAAAAATTAAGTGCCCTAATTTCATATCATGTATTATATCATTTCATAGTATGTTACATGCCAAAGATTTTTCTTGATATTCGCCAAGTTGAGCGATAACACTGCAATATGGTTACCTTTAACTTTGTGTTTGGTACTGTGGTTGCCATGCTTATTACGTACATTAGAACTAATTTTTATAGATTTACTTTCATAGTAAATTCTAGACGATTTTTATTTGGGTTTTTACAAATTTAACAATTTTTATAGTTTACGCTGTCTAAATTACAGCTTTCTCCTTCAGTCGTTTATTGGAATATAGATCTATTTCGAACATTATTGATGAGTACCATGAACTTTTTTTCAATTTTTATGGACCAAAAGGATTGCTAAATCTGTATCTTTCTGGCTTTTTTTTTTGTCTTCGTCATTTTGTTGCTTAAGATTTCATTTATGCCGGGTATTATGAAATGTGATAAGTAATCTAGCGAAATGAAAAAGTACGAAAAATCGTTTAGAGATAGGGTAAGAAATTTGATGGCCTTATGGTGCAAATTTGAGCGGCCACAATAGTAAATCTATCAGGCATGATTCTTCTTTCGCTGACAGCATTGAAAGTTTCTATTTCACTTTATTTCAATTTTACTTTTATAAACGCGCCTCGTGCGATGAAATACTTGCACATAGAAAACTCAGAATTTTCCTGACTGTTATTTTTTTTATTTATTTATCCCTCATTCTGTTTCTCATACCTTTTAAAAAGTTTATTCTCCGGTATTTCTAAACTGCTTATTTTATTTTTTAAATTTTTGTACTCGTATTTTTCCAATTTATTTTCCACAAAAAAAATAATAAGTAAAGACATTTTTGCTTTTAATTTAACTTTTTAATTTCTTCTATAACATTAAATCCTTTCACCAAGAAAAGGCCATTCTTTTAGGTTATTTTCATGTCGAGTTCTTAGTGATAGGCCGCCATCTTGGGTTGAAAACTCTTGGTTATAATATTCTTTGGCGTATTTCAAAACTGCGCCAAAAAGACGTTGGGCGCGTTGCGTACTGTTAAATTAGTTCCAAAACAAGCACTTGATTGTCGACCTTTGCCTAATGACCTGGAAGAAAATCTCGTCACATGATGAACATATGAATTTAGACCTTACAAATAAAATTAATGTGAATTTTATGAACTAGTCAGAGAAATTCTGCTTCTAATACTCACTTTGAAGAATTTACATGGCATTTTTTTTCTTTCTTTTTGAATAAAAAGAGTTCCATAAATAAAAACCCCAAATTTAACAGATTAAAATTGCTTCAGTATGATTAGTGAAGAATGTTTTGAAAATCGGTTTCGAAAACTTCACTTTCTCCAAGATTATCCGATCCGTACATACCCCTATTTTAACTGTAAAAAGTTCTAAGAACAATTTTCAGACTATACACAGAAATATACAGCATACGTTTTATTGCAGCTTTAGGAGAGCTATTCGAAATTTTTAAAAAATATACTAAATTAAACCATTTTTAAGATCTTCAATGAATAATTTTAAAAATAAATAAATAAACTATATAACTTTTTTAAATCCTGAAAAAAATATCTACATATATATTTAAATTAAAGTGTTTAAGTCCATCACTTATAATATTCTAAAATTTATATACTTTTCTATATCAATTTCTTAAATAAAAAAAAATCTATGAAAAATGGATAATTTATTATGTATTCGTATATGTATATTTGATTCAAATTCAAACAGTAGCTAAAATCAAATAAAATAGAGAGAGAGAACTTTCTTTTATAAAACATGGATGGTTAAAAGCTTCAAATAAAAGCAATCTTATAAATTTATAAAGCAATACAAACCTTTTTTTTATAATATACCTCAAAAATTATCTTCATACTAAAATGAATACATAAGAAGAATGATACTTTGAAATGATATCCTTTTTTTCTCAGTTCTCCCATTGGAGCAATTTTTTTCGTACACGAACAGAAAAAATATTTTTCCACATAAGAAATCATGTATCAATATAATGGATTACGCATCAAAAGAAAATGTTTAGATACGTTAGAGAAAAGGCACAAAAATAATGTCATTGAAATAAGTTTATATCATAGAGTTCAGAATGTCAGATTTGATTATTTGATACCCTATAGCAACACAATGTGAACACCTGAGCCGTTATATGTGGATAAGTTTATAGGTTTGAGGAAAGTTTCTCGAAGTTTCAATATCATTCTCTGAATTCACAATGATGTTATCGAGAGTTTTTGGTTTTATTTACATCAATAATCCTATTGTTTCAAGAAGTTTCTCAGAATTAAATATTTTTAAGAATAATACTATCAAAATATCTCATATGGTTTGTTACAAAGTTTTATATAAGTTTAAATTGCAAATTTTAAAAAGCAGCTCTTAAGAAAAAAAAAACACAATTCTCCTAGTTTCTGTGAATGATATTATTTCTTTTGGAATAGCATAACTTTTTGATTTAATCAATAAATTTGTCTAAAAATTTTAATCCTTTAAAATTACATTTTCCTTAATGAATCCGCTTAGAACTTTATCATAACTTTCCCGAAAGGCAGGTTAAATTTTTAGAATAAATCCTAACAAAAATAAAGATCTAGTTTTTTTTCTCATGAAAGAGGTTTAATTTCCACTACATTTCACTGAATGCTTTACAAGTAATACAAATGAATAACTGGATTTTTTAGATAATTAATGTCACTCTAAGACCAGTATGAGGGCTTATAATAAGGGATTTAATTTTGAACCAAAGTGAAGTGGCTTGAGGTCCACTCTTCACATGCACACAATTTTAAAGCAAAGCTTAAAATAACAAGATACTGAACATGTATCAACACACCCATATATGATTGGTCTTTTTATTTATTTATTTTTCCCAATGGAGCTGGGGATTGGTTAGTACATTCCGCGGAATTTTGTATCACTTTTAAGGGTGGCACGATATAGGTGTAATACCAATGCCCGGATTGTAGTGTTGACACCCATTTCTACCCCAAAGGGAAGCACCTGAGCTCTGACAATGCGAAACAGTACTAGGAACAGTAGCGTAACGTACACCCCGCAACCGCCTCATCTTGAAGGGGCCCCAGATTCTTAAAGGACTCAAAACCTGACTGACGACAAATGCGTACTATTTGTAAGATCTGCCTTGGGGTCCAAAACCTCTGCAGGAGGTCCTAATACTCTCCGTTGTGCCAATGACTAGGAATATGACTTTGCCGAGAGCACCCAAGCCAAACACTCTAGGGATCTTTAACATGCCGCATAATCATACGAGAATGGATGCTGTCGATTTTCTATATGGGGAAAATCCACCGGCTTTGCCCGGGGTTGAACCCACAACCATAGTCATACAAGGCTAGCGACAAACCAAATACTCCACTCAGCTGGCTGAATGGTCTTTGAGTGATACTTGAGTTGATATCATACTTCCTATATATCTTTCTAATTTAAACTCGATTATTTCAGAGTTTTTAAGCCAAATTTAATTGAATAGTCAACTGTTTTCAATCATTTTTGTACAGGCAGGATTGAAATTAACTTCACTAATAATGATGTTCTCAACACTGGAATAACGAAGTTTTTAATTTTGTTTCAATTTAAATACAGGTAATAAGAGCAATTGAACCTTTATATGTTAATTTCCAGCATGAATGGAGCGCTTGAATTACAATTACGATTTGTTATATATACTTGTCTATTTTTATTACATTATTTCATATCATAAAAAGATATATACGGGACTCTAGTGGTTGTATAGTAATAAGTATAAGTAATAAAAAAAGTAACCAATGCAAAAGTTTTGTAGTTCTTTTAAAGATATATGTAATACCATCAAAACTGTAAAATATACAATTAAATCTAAAAGAATGCTAAGCGAATTCCCTGAGTAATATTGAAATCAAACAAATTTATGCAGCAAACTTATAATTGCATGCCCAATGCTACAAGGAATATGATGTTACAATAAATAAACGTAGACAAGTTACAAGAAATGACTACAAAATAATTTAGATCAAAATTAGCATAACGAAAGTTTCAACAAGACGGTTGAAGTGATCAATCTAAACATATGCTGTACCAATTTCAATTTGTTAATTAACTCATTGTGTAATTACTCCATAAATTTAGAATGTTCGATTTAATATCAAAATTTTGTCTATTATCACAAAATCATACTTTTAAAGCATTGAAGTTTGAGCAAAGTTTTAAATTCAAAACTAATTTGTCTCTCTTTCTTTTTATCCGTCTCTGTTTCACACACACAACAGATGCATATATGAATATATATTGTATGCCAATTCTATAATTCCATGAGATTGTAAGCTGTACCTACTTTTCTGTTGTTGTTGTTGTCGTGTATGACAAAGTGCAAAGGTATTGTACATAACAAAATAAAGATCAAGAAATGAGTCAAATATTGCCAAAGGCGTGAATCACTACCGTGGCAACATCAATGGCACGATCCGAATATAGGATGTCCATGCTGTAGTCATTGTCTATTTTAAAAAGGGCACCAACAATGGAGGGACGATTAAAAAGATGTTTGGGATCCAGTTGCTTGCCTGGGTAGTGCCTGCATTCCCCATATGATCTGGATCCATCAGGCAGAATCTTCATGCCCTTAAAATGTTTTGTCCTTAGTCTGGTTATTGTTGTTGTAATTTCTCGGCTATAATTTAATTCTGGCAGCGAGAATTGCTTTTCGTAGGATTGAGCAAGCTTTTGTTTTGCGACTGCGTTGGCATCAAAGACCGTAGTCGAAGAAGTTACACGTTCAAGGGTTCTGGCTTCATTGGCAAGGAAATCGGCCATCTCGTTCCCCTCGATGTCAACATGGGCCGGGATCCTTTGGAGGGTGCATGATTTGCCCAATGCACCAATGGAAAGTAAAAGAGAATCGATTTCTTGAGTGAGTCCCATTTTTCCTTTCATGATGGCCTCAAGAGCGGATCTACAATTGAAGAGAACAATGATGCCGTCGGAGTTAGTGATATCTGTCCATGTAAGGTAAATATCTAGGGCTGCCCTAATTGCTATGAGCTCACACGTGAAGTTGGAAGCAATTTGCCCTGCGGAAACTTTGTGCTTTGAAATTGTATTATCTTGGTCTTTAAGAAAGACACCAGATCCACCCCTATTGCACTCTGAGTCTGAAGAACCGTCAGTGTAGGCAATTACTAAACGATGCCTCATAAGACTGATAATTGTGTCCATGCCTTTCCTTTTGTGTTCTTAGATTCCTTTTTCGTGCAAGGCTCAAGAAGGTCTAAAAATATTTTGGCTTGTGATGTCAAGGCTTGTGTGAATCAAGATAATGTTGTTTCTGATGTCTTTATCAAACTGAAGTGTTGAAGATCTTTTCAACCTATTCTTTGCTGTCCAGGAGTGAAAAGTGATGTTGGAAATATGTTGTTCGCCACAGCTTCTGATTTTGTTTGTAAATTTAATGGTGGCAAGTTTCCTCCTGCCTTTCAATGATGGAAGGCCACACTCATTCTCAGCTGTCACATTATTTGTCGAGGACACAGATCCAATGATAATTTTGGATGCCCTATACTGAGCAGAGTCGATTTTCTCTGTTGAGGTAGAAGCTGATTGAGCCCAAACGGGTGCTGCATATTCGAGGAGTGGTTTTATAAGTGCAGTGTAGGTGTTTAGGAGTGTCTTTGGTCTAGAACCCCAAGTCGAACCGCAAAGTTTTCGAAGAATATTGAGCTTCTTTAAAGCCTTTTGCGATACATTCTGTATATGCTTGGTAAACCTCAGTTCCGCATCTAGCGTTAAGCCAAGGTATTTGGGATGGGAGATTTTTTCAACAATTGAGTTATTTAACCTTAATTTGGGGAGGAAGGCTACCCTGTTTCTCCTGTCAGTAGAAAACACACAGTATTTGTTTTTTTCTGGATTTATCAGCAGTTTGAGCTGCTTAGCCCAGTCTTCAATGGGAGAGAGATTTTCGTTCAGCACATTTTCGGACATTAGGATGTCAGTATGAGAGTGCCAAATGGCAATGTCATCTGCATAGCAGGCTATTTTAGCTTCAATAACAATGTGATTATCGACAGTGTTCATATAAAAGAGAAAATCTAGTGGGCTTAAGACCGATTCCTGCGGAACGCTTGCCCAAGATCTATGTGTCCTTGAGAACCTTCCATTTACCCTTACAGCAAATTTTCTATCTCTTAAGAAATCGTTGATCCATAGTAAGATATTGCCTGAGACGCCTAAGGAATGCAAAATTTCAATGAGTTTTTGTCTCCAAACCCTGTCAAAGGCCGCAGAAAGATCAAGAAATATGGCTGTAGTTTTCCTATGAGGTCTTTCTTGAAATCCATCTATGATTGATTGCACCAAATAGAAAAGTTGGTCAACAGTGCTATTCTGGGATCTATAAGCTGTTTGGTAAAAGTGTAATACTTTCCGCTTGATAAGCCATTCCATGATACGAGAATGAATTATTTTTTTCCATAATTTTACATAAAGTGCTTGTAAGTGATATGGGCAGGAAATTTTTACAGCTTGCTGCATCCTTACCAGGTTTAAGAATAGGAACAGTGACAGACATTTTCCAGATAGTGGGTAGTTTGCCAGTAATCCAGGATAGTTTGAAAATCTGAAGAAGAATACTCCTGGCAAGAACACCAAAGTGTTTGATCATTGAACCGAAGATGAGGTCGATACCAGGAGACTTCTTAGGGTCAAGGCTTCTAATTACGCTGTCAAGTTCTTCCAAAGTAATATCATTAGAAAAATCATCTTTTTGGTTGTAGGATTTACTTTGATTTAAAACCTGTCTATAGATTTTCCTTTGTTTTCTATCTTCTCTGCTAAAACTCAGCCTGCTTGCCTGTTCATAATGTTGAGCCAGTAGGTTTGCAGTCTGCCTGTCAGTCGTGGATGTATATCCGCCAGAGGTAATAGCATTGGAGGTTGGTCCATTATTTTGTTGATTGCAGCGGTTGTTGAGGAACCTACTTTTCTAATTTGTTATAATGTGTTATTATGGAATATGGTATTTATGATTTTTATTATTTTAAAAATTATTTAATAAGGTATTTACGACTCAATATTTTATTTTAAATACACTGCTGGCCACCGTAAATGCAACACCCTGAAGGAAGCACGCAAATAACATGAAATTTACAACATGCATTAGCGGAGTTGAGATATGCAAATGATTAGAATTTCAGCGCAGACACACATCACGCACGCCTGTGGCGCCACCTCAAAGCGCTATTTAAGGCTTAGAGATTTCGATGATTTCGAGTTCGGCAATTATGTTTTTCTTGTGGTTTTTTCAAAACGATCAGTTATGTCTCGTCGAAAACAGCGATCAGCTTTTGATCAAGTATCCGAGTTCGACAGAGGAAGGATAGTGGCCTACCGAGATCGTGGATTATCTTTCAGTTAAATCGGTAGTCGCGTTGGACGAAACCAAACAACTGTGATGCGGATATGTGACCGTTGGATGCAGGAGGGTATGACGGACCGACGTGGTCGATCGCATCCACCTCAGTGCACCACTTCAAGTGAGGAAAGGCAAATTGTGCGCATGGCAGCGGTGATCTCCAACAATGGTGGCTACTCTGGCTACTGATTCTGGCAGGAACCACACTTCACAGCAGTCTATAAATTTAATCATTTGATACTTGGTCAGCATGTTATCTACAAACCGTCAGCATGTTATCTACACGACCACACGTGGCACGCATTGTTCAAAGGTTCTTCGTCAATCACCAGATTGAATTGCTTTCCTGGCAGGCTCGCTCTCCGGATCTTTCACCGATAGAAAACATGTGGTCCATTGTTGCTCAACGATTGACCCAGATTACACCTCCAGCTGTGACACCAGATGTACTTTGGCAACGTGTGGAAGCTGCTTGGTCTGCTATACCCCAAGAACACATCCAAAGTCTCTTTGAATCAATGCCGAGGCGTGTGGCAGCGGTGATCTCCAACAATGGCGGCTACTGTGGCTATTGATTCTGGAAGGAATCACACTTCACAGAAGTCTAAAAATTTCATCATTTGATACTTGGTCAACATGTTATCTACAAAATAAATTTTGTTGTGCTATCTCTTGTATTTCTTGGTGTTGCATTTACGGTGGCCAGCAGTGTATAAACTAGTAATCAAATCTGAAGCAGATTATACTTTTAAATTTATTTTCTTTATAATAAAATGCTTTGTTATATGAATCAAATTCAATAGACAATGCTCATGAAAAAATGTATCCCGAAATCAACTGACAGTTTAATTATTGAGTATACTAATCTGAATTAATATACAAGAGTTATGGATATTTTTTAGTAATATATTGATGTATTTGATTGCTAAGCTCTTTCACACTGTATTTTGACTTAAGGTATCCGACTACCCTAAAATTGTGAATTTTGCCAAAAAATTGACAATTTTTTTGTAATTTTAATTTATATGCCATCTTTTTAGCTCTATAAGAATACCAAGTTTACTGTTATCCGTTCACTAGATCAAAAATTACAAGTGTTTTAGTAAAAGCATATGCCATCACTTTTAGCAAGATGTCATATTTTAAAAGGCGTTTTACGCAAAATATGTGTGTGTTTTAAAATGCTCAAGCGGGGCCAGCAATTGCTAAAAAAGTTTTGAAAATAATTGAATAAATTTTTTTGTGTAGGTTCTGTATCATAGTAGAAGTGTTTTAACCTACAGATTTATCAATCACTGTGCTTTATAACAAAATTTACAGTCCCTTACGTTAATATAATCACTGTTTTGTTAAGAAATTACATATAATAACTAAGATAAGGTGCTCTACTTTTCGTAAAAATTAAAATATGTCTTATCCTGAAGGTCATTTCAAAAATGAATTACATAGCAACACATCAGAATTGAAAATTTTAAAATTTGTTCATAAACTTCTGGTATAGAATAGGCCGCGTTTATGTTATTTTTGTAAATGTTTACGAATTTTTCCCATTTTAGTAATAATAATTTCTTTTTCTCTTCTTAATTTTAGCATATTTTTCTTAAAATGTACTAAAAACATCTAAAAACAACAAAACATATCCCCATACTTCCATTTTTTTTAAAAACGTTGTTGCAAATATTCGGATTCCTTAAGAAAATGAAATACATCTATTGAGTAAGTTTTGTAAATTCTTATTCGAAAGGGTTCATTCCATGTTAGGCGCCTTCAATCCTCCGAATCATTGCATAAATTGCTTTATTACTTGTTACAAAGCAATAAAGATAATGACTATTTTTGCAAATTAAACCATAAATGTGAATTTTGTATAAGAATTCAAGAGTTTTCTAGAAAAAGAAAAATGTATACTATTCTGAAACTCATAATATTTCGAAAGGACAAAAACTGCTATCACATAAAAGTTTTGGAAGAGCTTTCAGCAAATTACGATGTGACGACTTCTCCGTCTTATCTAATCTCTTCCGACAGCTGTTGCTCCAAATCAAAGATTTATTGAACGGAAGAGATCCCTTCCCACAGATAAAATCTTTCACCCTTCTTTTTATCAATCCATATCAACTATCTGAAAACTATGAAGAAACTGAAGAAAAAGCTAAGCACAGAACAAGAGTCACAGACACATTCTTCCTTTTCTTACTTTCATTATATTTATCGCATGAAATAGAAATTCAACACAGACACACTTTTATACATCAAATAAAAAGTTCGTGCCAAACATTCTCTGGTATCTATTAAAGGAGAAAAGTAAACAAATGCTATTCGTTAGTAAAAAAAGAAATCGAGGGAAACGAAATAAAATAGTAAAAAGACTTTACGATATAAATATAGGAGCTAAAAAGAATACTGTTGGTTAATCTTACAAATTCGGAAGCTAAATCACGAGTATGTGAAAAAGTAGACTGGAGTAATCTGTGGAAAGGTTAAAATATTTCCCACTTTTTTTCTACCTGAAGAACAATTTTGCCCTGTACAATAACATTTAGTGTTGGAAACGCGTTGAATTATTGCCAGGACTTCGTAAAAGCTATTTAATGTTTCCTTCTATAAAAAAGTGTTAAATAAAAATGCGTTTTATTTTGGGAAGTTCTTGAAGAACTGTAAGCTAATACTAGCTAATTATTTTCCCATTATAAAGGGAAAGCATCCCCTGTCCACCTAACGGCGGTGGACCTACTCATTGCTCAAATTATAAAACTGTAATTTACATGTATTATGTACGAGGGTGAATCAGAAAATAAGTTTCCCCTTTCGACTGCGGTCAGAGTTGTGTATGAAAATCAAAACATGGAATGAGACTTTTAAGAAAAGACAACTTTATTTTTCCACATAATAACTAAATAAATAAATTTATTACATCACCCCGAAAAACGTTTTTTAATATATATAGAGAGATATAATTAGAGTTTCCCAGACATTTTTATCTCATAGATCACTTTTCCTGTTTTTTGGTTTGGGGTAGACCCCAAATTACCTAATATTGAGCTTTTAAAAGTTCATCAACTTCAAACAGGATTTTACAGCTAGTATGGTGAGTGCTATTGAATGTAATGTATCTGACTACTCTAAAATTTTAAATGTCACCAAAAATTGCCAACATTTTTATGATTATATTTTATAGGCCATCTTATAACTTTTATAAAAACACCACATTATTATTTTCCGTTCACTAGAACAAAAATTACAAGTGTTTTAGTAAAAGCAGATGTCATTACTTTAAGCAAGATGTCTCACTTTAAAACGCATTTTACTCGAAATTTGTTTCTTTGAAAATGCTCAAGCGAAGATAGCGATTGCTCAAAAAGTTTTGAACATAATTATCTGAAATTCTTTGTGTATGTTCTGTATAACAGTAGAAGTGTTTTAACTTTCAGATTTACCAATCACTGTTTTATTAAAAAATTTACTTCCCTTCATGTGAATATAATCACTGTTTTTTTAAGCAATTTCATATAATAACTAAGATAAAGTCCTCTAGTTTTTGTAAAAATTAAAATATCTTTTATCCTGAAGATCATTTCAAAAACAAAGAACATAGCAACACATCAGAGTTGAAAAATTGTTCATAAACTTTTGGTACAGAATGGACCCCGTTTATGTTATTTTTTGTAAAATTTTACGAATTTTTTTTCCAACTTTAGTAATAAAAATATCTTTTTCTCTTCTTAACTTAAGGTTATTTTTCTAAAAATCTACTAATCAAATATAAAAATCACAAAAAATCCTCATATCTCCCATTAAAAAAAAGTTGCCGCAAATAGTCGGATACCTTAAAAGATTCAAATTTCTAGCTGCTTTGAGGTATAACATGGACAAGTTAGAATTATTGATGAAAACTCATGTTAATTTTAAACATTTATGAACTAAATTAAAATTAAAATTTTATATCTGTTAAATAAAATAATTTTAATGGGGTGGATGAATCTGATGCTTTAATAACAAATCTTGAGCATTTTTGATTTAACCAAGTTTAATCTTAAACCACCTCGGTTAATAATGTACAGTCTATTTCTTTCCTTTTTTTAGTGTTGATTGGCAACCGCTATGAAACCCCTTTCCAGTAGGAATAATAATGGAAAGTTAATTAATACCTTGAAACTTCAGCTGTCATTATAAGCACCTTTAAAGTTTAATCATTTGCATTTTGGATGAAAAGGTATTTGAATAGGATATTTTACGACAATATAAATCTCTTCAAAGGGTTTTTTCCTATGTAGAAGATATTAAAGGCTACAGTAATATTAAATGTACAAGTATTATTTGCATAAGTCAGTAAAATTAAAAATACAATAATTGCATATTTTGACTGTAATTTGTTTCGGATAACTAATCGAAAACTTAGAGACTTCCATTTGACAAAACGAACTTGTTCCAATTCGATTGATTGGAACTTGAAATATATCAAACGCAACTGATTGAATGCCAGTCTAGTTCAATATGGATTCAAAAATTTATTGAAACAAAGAAAAAGTATGAATAGATTGAAACCGAGAGATTAACAAGCGATATAAGTAAATGTGCCAGCAACGAAATTTTGGTAACCTATAATTCGGTTCCAGACACCTTAAACTGCTTGAAGAATCTGGCTCATGCTATTTTCTCTACTTTTTTGTCTGCAAGTCATTATTTTCAGACATGAATAACATTAAAGACTCGCTTAGAAACCATTTGGAAGATGACTCCAATTCAGCATGCATTGCTAAAAATAACATTTTGCAATTTTAATATTTTACAACTATTTGCCATTTAATCTGCAACAGAAGTCACACTAATGTTACTTTAATTTGAATTACTAAAGCATTGTATAACTAAAGCATTTTCTACTTACCGTGAAAAATGTATTTTTTCGTAGTAAATCAGAGTTTAGAGATGTTGGTATTTAGTTTTAATTTCCCCCCCAAAAATTACAAATCAAAATTATTTTACGGCACGTCTATACTTCATTAAACATTGTTTTAAAGAAAAAACGGCACGTTGATCCATAAAGCTTCGCCACTCCTGCCTTAAGGAAACATAGCTATAAAAATGAATAATTTGTTGAAATTTCAAGACTGTAATATAAATTGATATATTTATATCGGGAAAAATTTACAAAACATTTTTCTTTGTGTGTATTTCCTTTTTTCTATTTCTTATATTTCAAATTTATAAAGGACAATACATTTTGAGCTGTTATACTGCAAAATTCATCATGCAAAACCATACATGGAAAAATACTTGGAGAAGTAATGAGTATATAATGGGTATAATTGAATTTTTATGTATGCCTTTTTTCGATAGGTAGGATTTTTAGAAACCAAATAATAGAATACTCTATATTTCATTTAAAGCCCTCTTTTTTTAAAATTCTTGAATGATAAAAACAAACAACCTTGAAAGAAATAATCACATATAACGTTATTTTTGCATATGTAATGAAAATTATATTATACAATTTTTAGTGTTATACGAAAGACTGAAACCAAATAAAAGTATTGAAAGCCAAGACGTAAAGGAGCAAATTGAAAAACATTCTGAGCAATATATTTATAAACAAATTTTTATAACATTTTTCTTTTAAGAATTTTGAAGTGATAAAGAGTCAAACAAAAGATATCATATAATCAAATTGCCATTTTTTGAAGAGTTCTTCTGGTAAGGCAGTTGGCAACCAATAAAAATCAGAAAATCAATAAAATATTTTATTTCTTATGCATGACATGTAAGAATATTTAATTTTAATGTATTGGTAAGCTTCATTGATTCCTATCTTATTAATTGACACTCATCCAATGGCATAATAGAGTTCAAATATCACAAAAATAGACATACTATATTTAGTTCTTCCATTGCTTTCAATAAATTACCATTTTGTGTTAGTTTTTCTAGCAGACATTTTATATTACGTTACTTAGTAGACACATATTACTCAAATTATATCATATATTTTTTGTTTCAAAAAAATACCAATTTTTTTGAAATACTAAAATATTTGTCTGCATCAGTGCTCTCCAATCTTTTTAACATCATTTTATAGGCTTCACTTGTATGTAATGGAATTTTTTTTCTCAATTTTTACCCACTTTAAAAGGTCAGATTCATTTGAAATTTTATTCACTTGTCCAAGACCAATGACAATACAATAATTTAATAATTTTGTTTCATCGTTCTAATTAGGATCGTCAGGATTAACGATTTCCCATTTTCAGATCCCATCCCATATCCGGCGACTGATTTAAATCCCATTTCCAGATTTGGTGTCTAATACCAGATTTGGCGACTAAAAGATTAAGTTACAACTTAGTTCGATTAAACATAAAAGGGTTTTTCTTAGTTTTTTTTAACTATAATTTATTATCCTTACGGACTGGGAAAAGTTTGATAATTTTACCGTGCCCCACTGAGAAGAGATCTTAATTGTTCATATTTTAGATTGTTTTAATTTAATAATTTTAATTTAGTTGAATTGAAACATTCCTCGAAAATAAGATACAGTTACACCAAAAAATGAATATAAAATGATTTAATACTTTAACAAACTAGAAAGCTAAATCAATGAGAACCTTGAGCTTGTTTCTTTGAAAAGAGATGGTTCCATCTGGAGGTAATAGAAGACAATGACACCCAAAGTGTGTTGCTTATGTCCAGTTAATTCTTTTGTCTTGTTTCAGTTACTCTCAGGCACAGCTCCCGGTTAAACTCTTGTCCATGGAAAGTCGCACAAACCCCAGAAAAATTCACCGCAGTAAATAAAACAGAAATACAGTAAAATACGTTTAACGCGAAAACGTTTAAGAAGAAGTATTGGTTAACACGAAATAATGCAGTGGTCCCGACAAACTACTATGTATTTCCATGCATTTTTTTCTCTTAACACGAAACGAAAATCGCTTAACGAAAAGATTTCCCTTTTGGGTGAACAAAATACCAAAAACACCAATCGCCAGGGCTCTTACTGAAAAGTTTGAGTAAGTTTCAGCATTATTGAACTGCTCTACTGTATCATCAGAAGAACTCATTGCAGTACATGATTATAATTTGTGTTCAACCCCAATTACGGCAAAGACATTTTGGAGTTTGCTTACTCAAAAAATATCATTGAAGCCAATCTTGAAGACAAAAATTAAATAAAAAATCTAGCTCTTCATCACACACGTCATTCGAAATGAGGATTATAACGAAAAGTATGCGCAGTTATTTAGAAGCACGTTATATATACAATGGTGAAAGGAATAACAAATGGAACAATTTGTGGCAATTTGACGCTAAAAAATACAATGCAAAGTAAATATCAAATTATTTTCCAAAAACTCTTTAATTGTTTGGTTTTAAAATTTTGTATTAAATTTCATTAAGTTCTTGTAAATGCTTTTACTTCCTTATTTTGTATTAAATACTTGGATATATACATATTTATGTAAATGAAATGTACTCTGAACTGAACTGAACTCAGTGGCGCAACAGCCCATGAGGACCAAGGTCTACTGTTCCTGTCTCAGTTTACGTGACCTTAGTCACTGAAGAGCACGAGCAGATGTTTTGGTCAAGTGATCAGTCTGATGCGAAATCCCCAGTGTTCAGGACCCAAGCAAGCTTAGTACTCAATCATCGACCGGCTGAAGGGATGAAAGGATGAGTCAACCTAGCCCAGCTCGGGATCTGAACCCCGGAGATGCGGCTTGGAAGCGCGATACATTAAAACTCAGCCATTGGGCTTCTAATAAATGTACTCTTATAAACTTAATTTGTTGAATATACGTTTTTTTTGCAATATTCTTTAACACGAAAAAATATTTCAGAGCCCACCCCCCTCAGGTTCGTGTTAAACGATTTTCACTGAAATTTAATGTTCCAATAGTGGCCCGGTACCATTTGATCCATGGGCCGGTACTAGCTCGTAGACTGGGGGTTGGGGAGCCCTGCTTTACATGATTTAGAGTAATTTTCTATTACCTGGTTTCGATAAAGGCATACTTAACGTCAGGGTGTAACATAGACAAAAAAATCGTTAACAAAAAATATTTTTAAAAAACAAAAAAAATTATTTTTTATCGAACATTAACTTATCAAATACCGAAACACTGCATAAAATAATTAAGGAAGCGGGAATAAGCTTCTTCCTCTCTGAAACCGGAATATTTTACTTGCAGGTACACGAAGTGAAGGAGAGTAATGGCGCGGAAGGTATTTTATTATCGGTTGCAGAAAATTCGTTGCTGTTATGTGGGGAGATGTAGTGAACCGATTTGAGTCGATTAGTAGTAAATTCTCGACAAATGATGTGATTCGTTATCTATAATATTGCATAATTAGAAGTTTTAAGAATCAAGCAATGATATAGTTAATAAAAACTTTTTCCGTGTTTTTAAACGTTAGCTAGTACTTGAAGGTGCGAACGCTGTCTGAGGGCCATGAATTATGCTTGTTGCAGAAGAGTAAACCATTTTGCGCTCTTTTTATGAAAATTACGAACAATATTTTTTCATCCTCAGTTCATTCTCAGTATTCATAAAGATGAATTTCTATAAAATAAGGAAATCATCACTTATATTTGAAAGTTCCTATACACTTGTCATAACAGTTAACTTTGTTTGTTAGATTATCAGAATCGCAAGGTAGGACGAGAATGTCAACTTCAACTTCATAAATCCTTATAAATGTTGTAGAATGTTTTTAGATAAGTGTAAAGCAACAGGGATGACCTGATCTGGGCTACACTTGATTTTCTAACTTCCACATACCACAGAAGAGACATTCGAGGTTCATCTTTTAATGTTTGGTAATCGTTATTATAAGCCTTGCAGCCCTTTAGTGTAATTAAAACTACAGTTCATGGCTCTTTTTAAGCATCTCTGGTCATGAACTACGTTCTCATTCCCTCTCAGATACTTAAAACTAATTGTAGACGGCCGGCTGGGTGGCGTAATTGGTTTGTCGCTGGCCTTGTACGTCTAAGGTTGCGGGTAGACCCCGGCCCAAGCCGGTGGATTTTCTTGATGTAGAAAATCGACATTCTCGTATGATTATGCGGCATGTTAAAGAGCCCTAGAGTGTCTGTTTGGCATAGGTGCTCTCGGCAAAGTCAAATTCCTAGTCAGTGGAGTAACGGAGAGTAACAGGACACCCTGCAAAGTGAGGTTTTGAACCCCAAGATGGATCTTACAAATGGTACGTACTAGTCGTCAGTCAGGTTCTGAGACCCTAGAATATGAGACCCCTTCACGATACGGGGGTTGCGTGGTGTACGTTATGCCACTGTTCCTAGTACTGTTTTGTATCGTTATAGCACACTCGTCACATGAGCATGGTTCAAAATTATGAGATCCGTTACCAAAAACCCTTGTGTAGCTGAACAGTGCAACGATAATATTCACTCAAACCCAGCCCTAGTAAGTGGATTTTCATGATACAGAAAATGGACAGCGCCCATGTCGTATAATTATGTGTTATGTAAAATATCCCTCGGAGTGCTTGTTTGGCGTGGGTGCTCTCTGCAAAATTAAATTATGTCAGAGCTCAGGTGTCTCTCTCTGGAGAGGAAACTGAGTGTCAAAATTACTTGTGGCAATTAGTATCGCCTTTGTAATGCCAACACTAAAAAAAAGTGATACCAGCTCTGGAGGAATGTACTAGGTCTGCCCCCAATGGTAAAAATACCAATCCTCAGTCCCATTGGGGAAAAAAATTCGTTTTGAACATTTTCTAAATGAAAAAAGAAACAATGAGACGTTACACAGGAGTAAAACAAAAAAACAAATATTTTCGTCTTTTATGACATAAGTTTTAGTTCACAATATCAAATAAGCAAATTTTTGCTCGATTCAGTAACAATCTTCAAGAGATTCTTAAATTGATAGAATCGTAGTTTAACAAGATTTAATCGGTAATAAAGAAATTACCGGAATTCAAAAAAAAAAGGGACTTAAGAATTCAATAGGCTAAGCATTGAAAGAATTATAATTGCATTAAACGGGAAATACGGTTTTTTTCTTGTTCACTTCTATAGTTTCTCTTTTTCAATCCGTCTCTTTATGTTAAAAGAAACGTTATTCTTTAAGGAACGCTACAAATAACTTCAGTTTTTCACTCTCCCATTACCACTGGTTTTTTTATTTTTATATCACTTGAAATTATTCCCTTTAAAAAAGAAAATACAGTACTAAAATTCGGAATAAATTTCCCTTTTGCCTATAACGGCAAATTTTATTAATTATGCAAAACATTTGTATCTTATTATATTATCGAAGAGCGGGATTATATTCGGAATACTTAAAAGGAAATAAGGGTTTTTCCCTTTGAGTCTACTCCAATTAACATAATTTTCAATTAATTATGATAAAGATGGGTTAAAAGTAAAAACAAAAAAAAAATGATTCAAGAAAGAGTGAAATTTTCTAATGGATTCGTATTAAAAATTGTTGCATACTAATCACCTTAAACAGTGTTCTTAAATAAAAAATAATAGTTCAGAGAAGAGAGAGTGTATAAAAAAATAAATTCATATTTTTTGAAAAGATTTAATTAAAATCTGAAGCCAATAACAAATTTTTCGAGATCTATTTAAAGATTATAATACGTATCATTTTTCACTGTGTAACGATTACCTTCTTGTACGATGACATTGTTAAAATTAGAACTAACAATTATGTGGGTTTTTTTCAGTTAAGAAGGAAACCAAATTAATTCTAAAATAATTGACCATTGGACTCTTGATAGTAAATATAAAAACTTTTCTTCGAATTATTTCTACTGAAACCAAATATGGCACATTTTATACAGCTTACAATTAATTAGAATCTTTTTTAAAATTTCTAATAAAACTTTACTGAAACAGCAAAGCTGAACTTTCTTCCAATTCCTATTATTAGCTCACTCTCTCCCTATATATATCTTGTTCAAATTTTCAATCGTTAATAAAATACTTTCTATTTATCCATTAAAGCTCAAGTCGATGAAGCTTGTAGTGGAAGGCACTTGATGTTAATGCAGTTTTTTCAAATATTAATTATTTAATTACCGGATTATTAATTACCGATTACTGGTTTTCGACGCCAACTTAGTTTCGTCTCCATTGTTGTAACATTGCAACTGTTAAAACAAAAATTGCAGTCGAAAACCGGTTTTTCAGCCAAACTAGCCAAACCAGGTGTGCATTGTTACAACAATGCAGACAAATCATGCTCTTTTTTTCAATTCCTACTATAAGTTCACTTTCTCTCATATATATCTTGTTCAAATTTTCAATTATAATTATAAAATATATTCTATTCATCCATTCAAAGTAAGAATTGACTTAATTTTTTTCTTATGTTACTTGTTATATTTCTAATTACAAGGCTATTACAAAGTATGAAAATACAAAAGTATAAGTAAACAACAATGAAAAGGTGACCTTCATTACCTCAAACTACTTTAGCACGCCACTACAATACCGTTTCAGAGTCGCAAAAAGGTGGTGTACTCTGATGGAGATGGTCCCAATCCATTGAATTTGTCGAAGTGTAAAGAGGGCAGTGAAGGTTTGAACAAATTCCAATGTGATGGAGATGCTGTGCCAGACAGTGATGTCAAGTCAGAAGCCTCGGGACTGGGCTACAGCTTCTCAACGTGGACTGTTCGAGACTGGTAGAAGATCCGTAGTGATCTCGACGAGTGTAAAACATCTTTAGCAATGGATGTTCGTGGAGGTAGAAGATATAGATTTACAAGATCAGGATTTTTCACTTCCACTATTAGTTCACATTCTGTCTATATTTATCTTGTTCAAAATTTTAATCGTTAATAAAATGCATTTTAAAGCACTCAATTGAGCTGAAATTTTATGTACAAGTTTATTTTGGATGACAATAATGAAAATTAATTGATCAAAACTAATTATTCAAAGAATTACAAATACAGCCACGTGGGCATTATTTTTGGCAACTCTGCGACCATTTTGGCGACTTGTGTCAAAACTTGAAAAGGTATTTTTCTCATTTTAAAGGGCACATTTGAGCTAAAATTTTCTATAAACTATTGTTTTGGGTAACAATACGATAATTTAATCATAATTAGTTAAAATTATTGACCGAAATTAATTTTTTAAGGAATTACAGATACAGCCCTGTTGTTAACTTCATTTTTAGCGACTTGGGTCAAAACATTAAAAGATTTTTTTTTCTTCTCACGTTTCAAGCATTCAGTTGAACTGAAATTTTATATACACGATTGATTTGGATTACAATACGACAATACGACACTTTAGTGATAATTAATAAAAATTAATTGCTACTTAATGTCGTGATTCTGTCATATGTATATACATATTTATATTAATTCTAACTATTTAATAAAAAGTAACTAAAATAAATTTTTTTTGCTGATCGAAGTAGGAATTGACTTTAATTTTTTATATATATATTACTTGTTTTTAAATATTTTTTTAAGAATCAGAACCATACTTTTTACTAGAGTAAAATAAAATTATACAAAAAACATACCTCTAATACCAAAATATCGATAGAATATAATAAATCCGAAACCCGTGCATACGCGTTTTGTCTCCGGATCTCTATTGCATTTAAATTGTTGCCATCTGTATACGACTAAATTTACACAGTATGGGTTTAAATCATTTGAGATTTGAATTAATTTGATATTATAGTGTGAAAATCGGAAAAGCATTTCGGGATCCGAAAATAATTTTTTTACAAACTGTCTAACATTTCCAAGGTTTTAATTTTACTCTATCTTGAGTTCGGAATTTATAACTTTTTCTATGTTTTGTTTCATATATAACCTGATATAATGGACAGATAGTGCCGAAGATTTTGTTTGTTGGGGTCGATACCTTTTTGTTCGTTAGACTATTGATCTGTTCGTTTCAAGGAAGTCGTGTAACCATGTGTTTCGATTTTAAAGAAAACTCCCGAAAAAATGACGACATTGGGAAATTTTCTTCGATACGGGGAGACTTGAAGGGCCAAAGCCATGCATTGTTGTTTGGGAAGAAGAATAAATAATAAAGTTACCCTCATAAATCACCAAGTATTTCACAGAATTTTTAACACATCAACTCCATCAAAAGTTATTCGAAATTTCCCTGCGAAAGCGTAAAAAGAATATAACCTGAATAAGACTCCAAAGTCTGCAAAAATAATATCTTTCTAAAAGAGGCCATGTTTGAATGTATGAGACCCCAGAGATTTTGGATACCTCATTTCAAAAGAATCTAGAGCCTAGCACTTTAAAACATATGCCGAGTTGTTCCTCTTAATAGTGGTTTATGTGAGAGGCTAAATGTGTTTTGATCTATACAATATCAAGTGGTATAGAAGGCCCTTAATTAGCAATTGTAAATTTAGAATTTCGGTATTTATGTATTATACCATTGGCCAATTTAGCAAAAAGGAAAGACATCGTCAGTTCAAAAAGTATCATCAAATGTTTTGTCGTTAATATTACTGCATTTAAAAGTGCCGCGAAAACGGTGGTCTGTATATCGCGACATCTGATGACGCCTTTTGATTTGACGAAATTGGTTGACGGTACAGTATCCGCCAAAATTTCTTCTGATATCCTGATAAAACTGAACAAAACCTTTCTGTGTTTTTAATATTCTACTGCAGTGCTTCTCATACTTTCTATATTTGTGACCCAATACTCAATCCTAATTTCCATCACGCCCCCTCCATAAAATAACAATGCATTGAATTAAATATTACTATACTTTGACGCTAAAGCAACAATGTGACTAGTGCCATCGGCGTATTCATATGTCTCGCTCAAGCGGCGCGTTAAACACCCCGGACGTATATATACGTCTGTTCCGAAGTATGATGTTTTCTTTGAACTGCTCTCCCTAAAACTATTCCGAAGGCTTTGGAATGTAATAGAATCACCTTTACAGTGTTTGCGAAGGATTTACTTATTTCAAAGGACTTGTTTATTTATTCCTTTTCTATGCCCCCCCTCCTCCCAATACACCACATTGGCCTACACAACATGCCTAAGTGTTAAACGATGGCATTGGAAAGATCGTGTAATTTTTAATTAGCATTTAAGGGATTAATTGTAAGCCGTACAAATTATCAATATAAGTGTTAATTTTTGCATATAATTTTACACAGAATCCCATGTGGTCACTAGCAATTGCTTAACTTAGTATTGTTGAACTAATTATAAAATACATATTGAGCAGTACTGATATATTTATAAGTGTATTATACCAGTGTAAATGTGTATTTTATTTTTAAATATGTCAGAATGTATTTTGTTTGTTTACTTTCCGTAAATTAATATTTCTTTTAAATTCAATAATGTTTTCTTTGACGCTAAAGCTACAATACGACTTAAGCTTCTTAAGTTCCACCGACGTTTTTCAACGTCCAGATCAGCCAGTGCGTTTATTACCCAGGACGTATATATACGTCTTTCCGAAGTACGATCTTTTCTGCGCACTACTATCCATAAAATTATTCCGAAGGCTTTGAAATGCAATAAAAGGACCTTGATAGTGTTTGCGAAGGATTTACTTATATCAGAATATTTCCTTCTTTATTCCTTTTCTTTTCCCCCTTCCACTACGTCACATACATGTGCCTAGTGGGAGGCGCATAGGAGTTATTGGGGGGGGGGGCAAATCACGTAACTTTTAATCGGAAGTTAAGGGATTATTCATAAACCATACAAATTATCAAGATAATTGTTAATTTTTATATATAATTTTATATATGACTAGTCCAGTGGATCACTGAAAATTAGCAAAATGGAGCATTTAATAGAAATTAGAGCCTTTTTTTAGTAAAAAAACTCATTTCAGCATAATTTCTATAGTTGTCTATCACACTTTCAAGAAATGTGGTAGATTCTAAAGGATCCTTTGTTGGTTGATTAATTTTCTATAGAAAATGCTTGTTCAGATCTTCAGTAGATTATTTTCAAAGAAAAAAAAAGATAATTTATAACAAATCTACTGTCAAAAATTTTATGTGTGTGTATGGTATCTAAGAAAAAAAAATCATTCTCTTTAAAATTTACTTTTCTACAAAAATGAAATTGGTGTTAACTGTTTAAATGGTTTTCCTAAGATTTTGAAAATAATAAACTATGTAATCTGGAATTGATAATCAATTTCGAATTCGAGGCTAACTGATGGTTAATAAATTTGGAAAATTTCTTAGCCTTTAAATGTATTAAACAAGATGGCCTTTAATACGTCCTTTTAGCATGTAATATTTGATTTCTAAACAGGATTATTTTGCGTACTTGCCAAATGTATTAATGACTGATAAAGTAAAAAAGACAGACGGAGAGAAGTTATGTTTTTAATTCAATGAAAAATTCCAATGCATTTTTTTTTTTTTTTGCATATTTTTTCCAGAATAGAATTTTTTTTATTTGTAACATTTTATTGTGCATGTACATAATAGAATGCATGAAATTCAAAAAATATCTTTTTTGTGTAAATAATTTTAAAAATTTTACTTTAAAAAACCTTTTTTCAAAAGATATTTAAAATTATTAAAAAGTAAACTTTACAAAAAGGAACTAATTAATACAAAGTCTAATAAATAAATGATTCCTCATTGCATCTTTTAATCCTTTATTAATGCATTGGATTTTTTTAAATGCATTATTTTCAATTGAAAAAAGGATTGGAAAAAAAGTGCATTTAATGCAGAGAAAAATATTTATTGAAAGGAAATCAGTTTCAAGTAACTTTGACATTAACAGTTACCAGGCGCTTTGTCAACAAACAATAGCATGGATTTCAGTTTTACTGTGCAAGAAAATCCTGGTTTTTGTTTCTGTAAATAAAAAGAAGTAATTAATTTTTCATCAGTAGCGGAATCATTGATTTAGCCTTACGAATTACTTTAGTTTTCTTTTCATATAAACCATGAATAAAAAAACTTTCTTTGAAACAAAATAAAATTTTTAAAGGAGAAAGACTCCATTTTTTCCTCCCAGGTAAAGGGACCTAATTAGAAAAGGAAAGTCTTTTTTTTTATGTTGATTATTTCCATCGTATTTTTTATCATAGCTATTGGCAGTGATATGAAAAAACTGCTGACAAAAAAATGCTCTCCCCTCCCCCCTCTTTTTGTTAAGAATTGAAACAAACAAAAGCAAAAAGCTCTGTATAAAGGATTTAAAGTATAGAATAAAAAGTGATCCTATAATTGAAAACAAGTGTCTTAATAAGAGAATATAATTTTTCTAATACTATGTAAGCATCAGTTTTTTAAGTCAATTACATAATTTTATAAGCAAAATATCCATTTTTATAAATCCATCTTCTTTTTGAATGCATTTTATAAAATCTTCTAAGTTGATAGATCAAAAGTTATTTTATATTTAAAAACCAATTGATATTTTTATACATTTCCTTAATTACTTGTGTACTTTAACACAATGAAATTAAAATATAGAACAATTAAATTCAATGTTTCTTTCTTCGCAACAAAGCTCAATGAACAATATTTTATGATTTTAAAAATGAGAAATTTAAATTTCCTTAGAATTATACTGTAAAGTCCTCTCCCCATAACAAATACACGTAATTCACCAAAAGTTATGATTGCAGCATTCTGATATTTTACGAAGGTTTAAGAAAAATTCTAAATTTCCTCAAATCAATTTAGAAATTTTCAAAATTGTTTCATATAACATTCAGTTGTTTAATAGATAGATAAAACTGATACAAATTTGCTTCGAAACGTTGCTGTAAAACAATTAGTAATTTGCTTATATTTCTGATGTCTCAGGAATTTTTTTAGAATATTCGATCATAAAAAGCATATTTTTTATATAATAGTTATAGTAAGCTTACTATGCATGTTTCCTTACTGTAGAACAGCAATAACCAACTTTTCCCAATTGAAATATCCAACTAGTGCAAACCGTTTTTGAAGGAAATATTTGAAATACAAGCCTAAGTATCGTTATTCAATCAAAAGTTATCAAACGGTTTCTGAATGCAAATAAAGGTGTTACGTTATTCAATAGTGAATCAAGCTGTTTCGCAAAAGGAATATATTCTAGTGAATTTCTACAATGCAAAGTTTCTTTCCAATGGTAAAGAATGAAAGTTATTTTTATGGCACCAAAATATAGTTTGAAAAGTAAATTTGATAAAATAGTGAATTGTAAGTATTTTAAATGTCTGGCTAACAATCATAAAAGCAGCCCTATTTGCGAGTACTGTATTATAGTTTCTACGTTGTGGAAATAGCTCAGAACTCTGTCATTATTGTAAGCAGAGCTGAATACTGAATACTATCATTGAATCACTTAAAAACTGCTTGAAAAAATGGATACATGGCAATAACTGCTCGTCTGATGGGAAGTCCCTGCCTAGCAGTTAAGTCAGAGTAAACAGACTTCTACAGAACTGATGCAAAAGGGCAGCGTTTTGAACTAACACTGTCCGTACCCCTACTATATGTGATCAACTATAATTTTTTGTTTCTATACTTTGCTACAGTGTTATTAAATCATTTTCTTTGAATTTTTGTTTTAAGATATCATATATCATTTTCCCCATGTATGATTCCATTACTATGTTTTCTTGCATAGCAACAATTTCCTTATTGGTAAAAAAATTGGCATCAAAGGAAGATTGTGAAAATCGGTAACTAGAGTTTTCGCCAATAAATATCAAGGCTTCTATGAAAGAGGTATTAAGAAGCTACCTTTAAAATGCTAACAAATTGTAGAACAAAACATAGATATTTGGCCAAAATTGGTAATCCGAAACAAGTTCAATTAATTGATGCGTTTATCGGAAAGATTTCTCGAACGGTAAAAATAAAAAATGATCAATGGGATTGTTCTGCTTTGTTGATACGCCAACGAAGCGTATTATTATATTATATCAAGTTCACATTAATTTTAGAATATTTTTTAATCTCAATATATTCCATAAATGGAAATTATCATCATAATTTTAAATTATGATTAGTCATGGAATCTGCAAAAATGCCTTCCTGTCATTTTTGAATTGAAAAGAATTTTTCATTAAACACCTTCAATTTCCCAACGCATTCAAAACCTATTTTTTTCCAGAGAATATTCCTATTAATTTTCCATCTAATGCTAAGTTTTGATGGCGAAAAAAATATGTATAAAAATATTCTTATTTATTTGTCTTGTCCTTAAATAATGAAAAAAATAAGCTATAAAAGAATATAAATGGGAATAATAAAGCGAGATCATTCTCTGACGAGTCTCATTATTATTACGAATCATGAAAATTATGAATCATTAGTATTACGAATCATTTTACTTTAATAAATTGTATAAATTCATTGAGACCCGGCTATAAGTGAGTGAGTGAGTGATTTTGGGGTTTATTGGCGCAAGAGCCGATTTCGGCTATACTGCGCCAAACATTTGTTTTAATATCTGTGGTCTAGACGGGAAGAGAAAGAAAGAATGAATTGAATGACAAGAAAAAGGGTCGAAAATAGAGAAGGATCATTAGGGTACCCCGGGTTCGTGAAGTCCTTGTTTACCAAAGACAGTAAACCCCGTGGGAAAAGGAAAAGATCACTATGGCACCTCGAGATTGTGACACCCGTACTCACCTAAAGAAGGTGAGCCCCCTGAGGGGCCCAGTTATAAGAGTTGAATGTCATTATTTTATTATTTCAAAACACATATATAGAAATAAGTTTTTATATATTTAATTCTAGAAACTATACATCAGGGGTGGGCAGACTTTTTCAGGGTGCGGGCTACTTCTAATTTTTCCAAGGAGTTGCGGTCCACCCAGTGTCGGTGACGCACATAAAGCCGGGTGAGGGGTCCACGGGTCTGGACCCTCCCTCATAACCCTTCATTTTTTTCCGAATCATTATAGTCCCATCTATATAGTATGTAAAATGTAATTAAGTATTTGATATTAGTAATTTTTTTATTTATTTATGTTAATTATTTATTCAGTAGTTTATTTTTTGCTGTTTTTTGTTCCCGAAAAAATCAAAAAAAAAAAATGTTGGCTGCGTATTAAAGTTTGATATAAGAATGGTAGACCATCACCCCTCGACCCCTTTCCCTTTAAAAATTCTTGTGTACACTACTGCCCACTGCCGTGGATGTGGTGAGTTAAGTAAAAGGTTATAATTATAACTTAATAAGTACAGAATATGTACTTACCTACATAACTAAGATAAAAAAACAAACACATTTAAAACCGCGTTTAAAGCAAAACGCAAGATACAAACTTAATAATAATAGCTCCAAATATTATTATATGAAATGATACATTTATTATGAAACAATTCAAAATACATTAAAAAATAAAACATTTTTATCTAACATTAGTTTTTGTTGTTATAGTCAGTAGAAGGCATAGTCTGCGTACAGTCAGCCAATCTTAAATTTTTCGTATATAATTACTAACTGGTAAAATTTTTAGACAGTCACCCCAAACTGTCTTGGCGGTTCATCGGTTGATCGCGATCGACGTAATGCCCACCCGGCTATACATCATTCTTGAATGCAAAATTTTTAAATTATTCTACTGATCCATAGATATATATTTGACTATAGTAACAAAATAACAATGGACAGATCTATTAAATAATTCATTATGTATTCAAAACTAAAATGAAATTCCAACCGTATGTAAACAGTAATTATCTTCTTTTCCAAAATGGATTGTCATTTTAGCATAAAACAATTTTTAATGTTAGATTAGAAAAAAGCTTTTATTCCATATTTTAAAGTAAAAGCAATTTTTTATAGTAAGAAATCAGCTTACAGTTACAGAGATTTTGTTATTTGAAAAACATGTTTATCACGGAAAGATATACATAAATATCCTCAAATGTATTGATAGTCAAGTCTACACCTCTTTGTCATGCTTTAGCAATCATATATTTCAATAACCTTAACATGAAACTTCATGAAATGAATGCATATTCCTGAAATTGAGATTTAAAGCAAAGGACATAAAATATAGAAAGAAGGACTCTTAGTATTCCTTAACATACTTATTGAACCCTTGACATTAAAGCCTGGAAACTTTAGCAGATGATCTCTTTTAAGATTTGGGTCAGATGTGTTAAGGCTTTGTATTTCCAGAAATGTAAAGAAATATCATATTTCAGAATCATTGCTTTTTACCTCATGTCTTAGCTTAGAAATAAATCTCTTAATATATAAATCAGGGTATAAAAGTAAAATATACTTTCCGAAATATTTCTTTATTTAAATTCAGAAAGATAGGTTCACGTAAAGTATAAAAGAAATAACACGATAAAAGCTTTTATAAGTTATCGAAATTTGTCTTCAACTCTTTGTGGATCAAATTGCAGCACAACTAATGTCTATTTTACCCATTTTTTATAGCAGAAAATAGTTTTTTATAGCACTATTGAATGTTATTAGTATAAATAAGCATGTATCTCAAATTGGCATTATTTAAAGTATCCGACTACCATAAAATTGTGAAATTTGCGAAAAACTTTCAAATTTTTTTATAATTTTATTTTATAGGCCATATTATTTGCTTTATTAAAATACCAAGTTTATTATTTTCCGTCACAGAACAAAAACTACAAGAGTTTTAGTAAAAGCAGATGCCATAACTTTAAGCAAGATGTTATACTTTAAAGCGCGTTTTACACGAAATGCTTTTTTTTGTTTTGTTTTATTACAAAATTTACAGTCCCTTATGTTAATATAGTCACTGTTTTTGTTTAAATAATTTCATATAATAACTAAGATAAAGTGCTCTAGTTTTTGTAAAAATTAAAATATCTCTTTACCTGATGGCATTTCAAAAATAAATAACATATCAACACACCAGAATTGAAAAATTGAAAACGTGTTCATAAACTTTTGGTACAGAAGTTATTTTTTGTAAATTTTTTACCCATTTTTTCCCTGTTTAGTAATAATAATTCCCTTTTCACTTCAAAATTTTAGCATATTTTTCTTAAAATGTACTAAACAAATCTAAAAACAACAACAAAATCTCCATATCTCCAATTTTTTAAGAAAAATTTGTCGGAAGGTGTTGTATACCTTAAATACAACTAAAGCTAAAAGTAAGGAATACTCTTTAAACATTATACACTAATTCAGAAGTAAAAATTACATTGCAAAAAAAAATAATAAATGTGTAATTCACTAAAAATTAATCATATTTGATCAGACAAATCTTATGCTTTATAAGCAATGCCTTTATTTTTTTATGTTTTAATACCAAGATTATTTTATTCTTTTTCTGCAGAGCTAATTTTGGCAACTTTTTCAACATGATCGAGTCTGAAAGTTAGAACTTCGACGTCGCAATGCCTATAAGAGATGGTAATGATTTATATTCCACGACTGTGCAAGTCACTGTAAATAATGTACTCATTTTTCTTTGGTAAATTCTGATAAAATATTTCAGGGTAAAGACTTTTTCGCTTGGGATAGTTAGTAGATTCCATGTATCTTTCGTGTTCATGCCTTTTGTCCACATCAATAACTATTCAAAAATTTTAGCATTGAAGTCCTAAATTATTTTACCAGGTATTTCAAAATTACCTTAAGAAGATAAAACAGGATAAGAAAACGTTCTATGGATGGATGGAGGCGCAAACAGTTTGAGGATTTGTGCTCGCTCATCGTGGTATGGATTTTGTACGATATGAAAAAAAAAGTTCAAACTTCTGACAACAAAGAACATTGCTACTACTTGTGTAAAAGAGTTGGGAGGGGGAGGGGTGTAAAAAAATGAAAGATTGAATAATTTTAAAAAATACACATTTTAACTGAAAGATATTTTAATTCCCATTCCAATGTCAATTGCAATCGCTGTATATATTACGCCCGATGAGTATTGAATAGCATATGAAAGAATCTTTTGCACACCTATGGCGTCTGTAAATGCTAATAAAGACTTGGCGACACACTTTGAGAGTAAGAATTTGAGTCATATGGTAAATTTTCTTGTGCCATGAATAGGTACCATGTGCATTTTGTAATCGCAATAACAACATTCATCATTATTATTTCTAAAATTAAAATGTTTATATAGAGACGTCCAGAACAATAGACCAAATGGTCTCCGCACACTACATAAAGAACAAGATGACGAATCTACGAAACCTAATATGTACAGGCGTTTCGTAAGTTAGTCATACCCAGTTTTAATTCTAAATTTAAATAGACTAACAGGTCAAGCAAGTCACAAGGAATGTAACTTTTCCTTAACAAGCTCCAATTTTTCCCATCACAGAGCCTTGAATCATCCTTCGAAAATGAGCCTTAGCTCTAATATTGTTGAATCTTGTATCATTTTGATAACATACAGGGGGATTAGGTTATGTAGGGGCAGATACAGCCTTGCCCAATGTGACAGCAAACGTATTATTCATGATTCCATAATGATTTCGAATCCTTTGCAAGATGACATTGCAACCACTATCAAACAAAGAATTAAACACACTTGGCAACTAAGTACAAGTCCATTGTTTCAATATAATATTAAAAAATTAGCTGTAATGGTTGCTTCTGAATTACTGAATATTACAATATTCTCATCACCTCTGTAGGGATTTTAGTCAAAGCTAGTGTTCCATTCAGTCATTAACACAAGCTTCCTTCCTTGCTCTTACTTTGAGCTGCTTTTTTCATGTCAGTATGTCTTGCATCACAATAAATGCAAATCTGCAAATTTTATATTCCTAAAACAAAAGACCTGTTACTTCTTCGACACGCACGTAACTTTCAAAATTATTCTGTATTTTACTTCTTAAATTTAACAAGAGAAAATATTGGAGGCTCCTAATTTTCACTCATTAATTGATTTAGACACATAACGCGTAACTTCAAATACATTAGTTAACATTATATATATATATATATGCTCTAAGTTTATTACAATTGTATAGTTTTATGACAGATTAGATGTGTAATTTTTGCCTTAAATTTAAGAAATATTTCTATTGGCAAACTTGTTACAATCAATCACATAATTTATTCCTATATTACATACCATATAGTAAAATATTGATGCCTTAGAAATCAATCGAGGCTAAATTTATTAATCTTTTCAGAAAGCCCAGAGCTTTATTCTTAAATTGAAAACTTTTCATTGTGACTTATTTTTGTTCAATAAAAATATGTATTTTTTTAATTTTAGTTTATTTTATCTAACTGCATTCTAATCATAAATTGCTTTCCCTTATTATTTTCTCAAGTTGTTGAATAATCACGTCATGTAAATTTCAAAATATTACAAATCTTTACAAATAAAATGGGATAATTTGAGCTTAACGAAAACAACAAGCACCTTGATTCCATTGAAATTATTTTTGGCTCTTTCAAATCCTTTTCCTTGACATTTTACTTTATTTATCAAGTTTGCAACCAAATTGTATAGTTGCAAACATTTTTTTTAAAAAAAAATTCAGCGACTAATAGAAAAATGTCTCCAAAAATATTTCAAAAAACTTATCAAATCCTCAGTAATTAAGTGTCTACTACAAAAAAGTTTCCCATTATCTATGTCGACCTACAAAAAGTCCCTCGGTAAAAAAATTAATAATCTCCTATTTACCGACATAATAAGAACTCCAGAAGTTTCCCTACACAACTTTCGTTTATGAAATAGATTTCTCACACTATCTGTTAGTAGCTAATGGTTAGCTGTATCAGTTCTTGAAATAAAAAAAAATCAATAGAAGAATTGACACAATTTCACAGATTATCACTGTCTATTTTTTCCGTTACTCTTTATTTAGCTTTCATGGTCATATATCTAGAGTACATCATTATTTTTAGTTCATGGAATTTTTTTACTTGTAAGCTTTTATCATTTTTACCCACACTTCCCTTTCTCTTCTAATGAATGTAGTTCCTCCTTAATAGACATATTCTTTTCTTTTTTTTTCTTTTATTTTATCTTAAGTACTCTTAGAAAACAAGAAAATGTTAGAGAACAACTTTTTTGTTTGGTGTTTGATGGTACATTGATGTGCTGAACATAATATATATAACGAATAGAAGAAGAAAATATATTTGATTTTTGTTCTGAAAGAGTAGATTATTTTTTAGATACTTCATAATTACGAGATATTTGATGTGAATTGTACTGAAGAAAGATAACATACTTCATCTGCTTAGTACTATCTCTCCTGTCCAATAATTCTTTGATTTGGTGCAACAGCCGTCATGAAGGATAGGATAAATGAAAAGAACTTAAAAACTTATAATTTGCTAAAGAATTCTTTTAAAACTGCATTTCGCCTGCAGGAGAATTTCATATATACGCCGTATGAGTACTTCCAGCTGAAGATCATATTCTAGCTTAGTGGAGTAAAGTTCGAATCCCCGATTTAGAAATACTCGATTTAAAATTCTAAAAATTTCATATCTGTACTTTTATTTAAGAAACCATTGTTGAAAAGGTTTATCAAGATTTTGTAAGCCTTCTGAGATATTTTATTTGCCTTGATATTACAGAAAATTTAATTACTTAAGCTCAGATTTATTGAGATTTTAAATAATTTCCTGTATATGTGAGAAAATAAAAAAAAATCAATTCTGAAATTAATAATCGTATTTATTTACAGAAAACAAAATTCTTTTTCCGAATTTTAATTTCATTTTAGTAAAATTCTATAAAATTATTAAATTAAATTTGGCTACAAATGAGATAGTTTAATGAATGGTATCAAGTAAAACACATTGATACCTGCAAATATTACAAAGAAAAGTGACATTTTATTGTGTTCATATTTTCATATATTAAGTTCAATTATTCAATGCATATTCCTTCATTCAGTCATTCATTAATAAATTCTCATTATTCTAAGTATTATTTTCTCTAATTTTACGTCATTTTCCAAAATTTCGGAGAAAATCTGTAGGACAATATCAACTAGTTTACAATGTATGTATATATATATATATATTGAGTACTATTTTATATATATGTTTGTGTGTGTGTGTAATAATTCCTTTTAATTTCACCCTGAATAACTTTTTTAATTTTTGATTATCTTTTCCTTTAGGATCCCCGTTTACATACTTCACTAGCTTTCCCGCACAACCGGTAATTAATCGTAATCGAATCTTAGAAGACAAAAGCTCCATCTTTTAAAAGTAAGATTGGATTAGAAACTATCAAGTGGTAGTTTTCCTCCAATCTTAGACTCCGTAAGAAGTCGAGCAGGATTTGCCGCCTCATATAAATAGTCGGAGTTCTATGTCCCTTCCTCTTTACTTCTCTACATTGCCGTTCTACGTCCCATTATGACTCATGCTTGTCTTGTGGGGATATGCAGCTAATGCTAATGTTAAAATTCTAGAAAAGGCTCAAAAATCCATAATTCGTAATATTACTAAAGTCACAAGATATATACCAGAAATAGAGATATATATAAAGCCATTAAAATGTTACCCTTTAAAATTAGATTCAAAAACTAGCCATTAAATTGTTTGAAAATCTGCAAAATATCGATTACATTAATGTTCAAAAGCTTAACAACTATTATCCAGAGTCAAATATTAAAAGACCCAGGAAAATTCTCCTGGATTCCTATAATCCACCCTAACAATTAATTTAATCACTCACCTGTGGTGAGTGAATTTTGCTAATTTTTTTATTTCTTTTCAATGATTTTTTCTTTCATCTGCAATCCCACACATGCTAGCTAGTTTCTAGACCCCACCCCAATGCCATGTTCCAATGTATCAGGGCAGCTAATCATGCGCATACTCTCAGTGTCATATCAGCCAATGGCAATCAGGACACTCAAAGCTATTGAAGGACTTTCGCCGGCAATTCGGTTGCCTGCGAAGCAGCTCCACTGACCACGCCTCCCTGCCATGACCTCTCCACCAATCAAGAAAACTCTTCCATCAAGGTCCCTCAACTGCAGGCCAAATTCAAATATTTGAATTTGGGATGGAGGAACGCTTTGCGTTCCATTTCCCAGAGACGTCCCTTCCTCTTTGACTTTTTGTCTTCATGTTTTATCAGCTGCAGCTAGTGTATGTGTTATTTGTGTTGTGTGCCTTTGACTTCGCTTTGGGAAAGTGCTAAAGCTTTTTATACCACTATGTGATTGCTTTTAATAGCCGTAACATTATGATATGTTACTTTTAATTATGTGCTTGTCGCTCATCATATCTTAAGAAGAAATAAGAATGTCCTGAAACCAAACACATGCATCCTTCCTTCAACAGCTTAGATCCCCACAACACGCGCAAATAAATACGGAAAAATAATTTCCCCGCCCACCATGAACTGTTTCATCGCAGTTAACCAAAATAAAAAATCCTTCAGACCAATATCTTTTATATATATGTATCCTATTTCGATGAAATAAAAAGTATGGATCTCTGTTTTCAGAAAAGGAGCAAATCATACATAAATAAATCTAAAAAACCGTAAAGCACATTATAATAATTTGTAGAATAGCACTTTAAATATCATTTATTCATACAATTAAGGAATCGTATAATAATAATTTTTTTTATACAATGAAACAAATATTTTGTGCCAGACAGTAACTCAGTTACTTATTAAATATTTAATTATTTTCTAATCTTTTTATAATTTAGTATTTGTTGCAATGATTATAACTTATAATCATGTTTACATATATGGCTATATGCCTTTTGTTATCCATTATGCTATTTTAATTTTGTTTAAAATTTTATTCTTGTTATGAATAGTTCATATTAAGTTATATTTTGTAGTTTAAAATATGCATTGCTTATGTCTTTGTCTGTTGAAATTAAATTAAAGTAGCCTGTATATTGTAGCTGTGGTATTAAATTTATTAACAATAAACCTTATACTTAAACTATTTTTCTAGAATTATTAATGTTTTGTATTAAATCCAATAGCATCTGTTCAGAATTTAATAAACATATTAGTTAAGAAAATATGTGTATATTTAAAATTGTTCAGTTGAGTTCCCATTTATTTATAATGGAAAAGTTAATAATAAAGCAATAAAATAAACTATACATTGAAAGAAAACTTATCGAGTAATAAACTATAATAATATTTAGAAATAAAGCATCTAGTTTTTCAGATACTTTATTATTAAAACCTCTTGTAGCTTTTTTAATATTTGTTTAATGTAATTTAATTTGTAAAGAACTGACTGATGATGATGATGACGCGTGTGTGAGTAAAATCTTTATATATCTTTTTTTCATAAAAAGTGAAGTGTAATGTGTTCCTTGTCAAAATTAGACTTTTGCAGTTCGCCCTTAAGAGCATAATGGATTGTATGTGAAATCCCTATTGCCTATGATAGACATGGTGTAAATAGTGCAGAAACCTGAATATTTATTTCTGAATCTGAATTAATACTATGGCACCTGATGAATACCGGTTGCGTGTGTGTGGTGTTATCATATAATAGCAATAATAATATCCTGGAGTCCTAGAATGTCTTTCCTGGATTTATTGGTAAAATCTTTAACAAATTAAAGCATTACATCAATTGGACTGCAACTATCAAGATAAAAATGCTAGTAAACAACGGCAATCCAGTACGCCGAAACCAAGAACTACGAGTAAACAACAGCACATCGTTATGCTGAAGCCAAGTTCAAGATTCCAACTGAAACAGAATCGGTTACACATAGTTTCTATCGATATAGACCACGTGGGTTCTGAGCGGGATGTCAACTAAGCTCCACCTACTCAAACCACCCGGATTCTAATTTACAACAGTACCACCTAAAATACTCCCATATGAAAGTCCTTTTTTATTCAATATCCATCAAGGAATCCTTTTGTAGTAAACCATCTGTCACACGAGTCTATGGCTACAAACTTTAAATATAAATTCTTTTGAAGTTTCATTAAAATTATGATGGGACATTTCTAAAATAAAGATAAAGTACAGAAAATTCAGGGTTGTTATTTCTCAGCATAATCACATTTATCTGGTAGATTAACCTTTCTTTATATAACTTCATGATCTAATGAAAATAATCCACCACCAATTTGAAAATATCTTGAATATTGAAATAAATTGTAAAAATAATTACTTTTAGAAAAGAAGCAAACCTATCTTTAAAAATAAGCTCAATTTCAAATTATTTTAGACATTATTACTTCTGATATTATTAAAAGGATTTACTCCAATTGACATTATACGCGTTTTATTCGTTATCTATTTCCCTTATCCATTAGATTACTTAATTTAACTTAATCACCATTCCAAGAGAAAGCTTATATGATAAGTTTAAATAAGCAAAAATGTCAAGAAAAATTCAAATAACTGCGAATTTAACTGTTTTATAATGAGTTTTCTTTCAAGTTAGGATAGAACTTTGACATCCTCTCCAAACATTCTTTTTTGAAATACGTATAAAGAAATCACATAAATAATAAAGCTTATCTAGAGAAAATATAAATGATACATAAAAAGATTAATGGCGAAAAATTTGTTATGTACCATCAAATAAATTGCAAATAGTGTGAATTGTATTACATTCTTTAAAAAGAATCTTTACAAAAATAAAAATAAATCTAAGCCAATTAATTATACCTGGAAGAAAATCACATTCGAATTCATTCTTAAATTAGTGCTTCTACATTGTGTAAATTAATCTTTTTTGAAAAATAAATATTATTTTCAATCTTTTATAACTAATTATCCAAAGACTACTCATTCAATCTTTTCTTTTTCACTCCATCAATATGCAGTTTGAAGCAAACATTTCTTTGATTGAAAAGACAGAATTACAGACCAGATGTTTCTTCTGCAAACACTCTTACGAGAAAAAGCATTAGCAACATTTACTCTCATTTTCACTAAGCAGCTCTTTTTACTTCAGGAAGTACTCTGCCGTAATTAATTGAAAAGTAACTTAATTAACGAAGAATATAAGGTTAAAGAGCTTATTTTGTTTCAAATTATCCGGATAACTGGGCCCTTCGATAGAAAAGAAATAATAAGCTTGTATTCTGTATAATTGATTGCATTAAAAGGCTATAAGAATTTCATGTTTTTTTTTCTTTGCGCAACACAAATAATTTCTAATGGTTGAGGAATAAGAAGGAAATGTAATGAAGATCAGAACTAGAGCAACGACTGGAAAACAAAAGATTTAAAGCTATTATAATTTGTGCAAAAAACAAAAATAAAAATATTCAAGAAAATTTGAACCTAAATCTAATAAATATGTAGGAGTTTCAAAAAGTAAGGTAATAAGCCCGTTCAAAGAAAACGTTAACTCAGGAAATAAAAAATGTATAAAGTGTAAGAAAAGGCACATGTATAATTATTTCTCTTCATTGTCACCATATTTTTGACGCCTTTGTTTCACCAGTACACCAAAATTCTCGAAACCAGTTTCGTAGAAATCAGTTTCAAGGTTGTACAACCACTTCACAAGACGGCTTGCTAAACTTCAGCAATGGTTCTGAAATGCTGATCTCCCAAGTGTTTCTTTAAAGGTCCGAAGAGATGGAAATCACATAGAGTGAAGTCGAGAATGTAAGAGGATAGGTACACTACCTCACACTCAAAACGTTTTTTCTTCATTTCGCACATCTGTTCTGCCTTTATCAAATTCCATGTACCAAAGCCAAACCTATCTTCAACACATAGTTTTTGTACCATACACTTCTACCTGAAGCCCAGTGGCTTAGTGGTAGTATATAGTGCTTCCACGTCACAGGTACAGGGTTCAAATCCCGGGTTGGGCAAGGTCCACTCAGCCTTTCACCCTTTCAGTGGACAGATAAATGAGTACGAAACTTGTCTGAGAACTGAACACTGGGGGATAGGCATCAGACTGACCACGGGACCAAAACATCTGCATTTGCGCCCTAGTGCCTAAGGTCTCGTAAACTGAGATCGGTTGAGTTCAGTACATTTCAACCTATCGCTGATGAATTTCTGCTGGAGAATTTTTCTTTAAACGCAAAAACTATGCCATACTTCTCATTTCAATCACGCACCATGCTTCTGTCAACGCAGTCATCCTCTAACGAAGATTTAGTCATTTGACTGGACAACTAGCTCCATTAACCGGCACCATTTCAATGCTATGATGGTCTTCACTATCTTTAGAGCAGCGTTTCTCAAATTGTGGGGCGCGAGCATGTATAAAATAAAAAAAATTATTTAAATATATGATTAATTTGCTGAAAGTAAGCAAAACAAAATACATTCTGACATAATGAAAAATAAAAAATTCGCATTTACATTGATATATATTTAGAAATGTATCAGTACTTCACAATATGTATTTGATAAATAATTTCACAATATCAAGTTAAGAACAAGTTTAACTCTTACCAATGACCCCCATGGGCTTGTCATTTATCAAGTTATATAAAAAATTTAACATTTTCTTGATAAATTGTATAGTTTATAATTAAAGTCGTATTGTAGCTGCACGCCAAAACACTTTATTATTGAATTCAATTCAATGTTATTGTATGGATGAGGAAAGGGGGAGGGTGCGAAGAAAATTATGACTGAAAATTAGATTATAAATACTGAAAGTTTAAGAAGCACTGCTTTAGAAGAATTTTTATTCATACGGGTAATTTGCACACCTGTGTCAGAGCTCTTATTACTTTACTTTTTGAAACCACTACGTACAATCGCACATTTTTTATTTGCCACAAATCTTAGTGGCTATGGTTGTGTACTTGTGGCGGCGTTCTGTTGAGTCAGGGATTAGAGTCCAGGTACCTCTAAAAGACGCATTATGTATACGGGCTGATGCGCAGTACATCTGTCAAAGCTTAATGTCATCATGGTAATGCAATACGAAAATTTGGAAAGCCTTTGCTTATTAAAGATAGTTGGAACTGTCTCTCCTAAGGCTTTGGAAGTATAGAATGCACTCTATAAATTACATGTACTTCAATGGCTTAGGGTTGCCAGCTGAACATCGTCATCGCTTAATTGGGCTTCAAATCATGAAGTATGTCACCAATAGTAATTATGTAGCTTCTGAAGGCGATACTAATAAACAAAAAAATCAAGCAATAACAATTTCATTGGCTAAAGCTTAATTGTTTTGAAATTGTCTAGACAGTGGCCGTAGAAGCCGGCGTTGTCCAGTCGTGCGCGAGTCGTGCCCTAAGACTACTGAAAGACCAGTGGTATGAAGGTTCTGATGCACATTAAATCTGTCCTGGCTCTATATCATCATGTTAACGTGGTGAGGAAGTTTAAAAAGTGTAGTGGAAGCTCAGATATCATTCTCGACACTTGACCGAGGCTCAAAATTACGAGGTCCATCACCAATACCCATCGCATTGCCTTAGTGAGATGTTAATACTTTTACTCAAGCAATTATCTTCACAGACGCGTATAAATCTGGTACCACTCTCATTGGTTCGAAGTAAATTAATTAAGGCCTTAAAAATTAATTATTTGATTTATTTAATACAACTAATGAACTTCCAAGAAGAGAATTTCGGTTTTAAACTGCAACACTTACAGGCAAATTTAAACCCAGTAATTTATGTTTGAAATTTCCGTCGAATCTGATCATTAATTTCAGAAGTCGATGCAAAAAATTATCTGAGAATCATACTACAGATATCTTCGGTCAAATGATTAATTTGGAAATGTTTAATTATGAACATTAAAATTTTAACTGACTTTCATTATTATTTTTTTTATTTAAAACATCATTATATATATTTTTTAATTAATGTCACTTGTTCCAAAAGAAAACACATTTTTCATCTTTTCCCGTTTTTTTAACACGTTTGATAAGCAAATCCATATAAAATAATTGTTCACTAGCATCGTTTCATTAACCTCACATTAAAAAAAATATTTTAGAATAAAATTCCAAACTGTGTTTTTCAAGATAATTGCGTTAGAGAATTTGAATTTAGGGGTTCGGGTCATTAAAGAATTATAATAACTTTTATATTTTGTCTTCAGATATTTTCGTAGATGTGTAAATTAATTACAATATTTAATACAATTATTTAGATCAATTTTTTAAACTTATAGAAATGGAAAATAATTATCTTTAGGTTGACGCAAATAACCTCGAAAAGTACCAAGTAAAAATGCGTTTATACGTTTGAAGCTCTCATTTAACATTGACAAATCATATCTGTACACATAATTTTGATATTTCTAATAATTTAAACAAAAGGACGTTTATGATGTGCATGTAAAAAGAAAAAAATCAGCAATTAATAAAAAATACTATTTAATAATTAATTTAAAATGCTAATTATTTACTTTCTAATTTAATCCATTAGTACCATAGATTAGTTCTTTCTGAGTTTTGAATAAAATTTTTATTAAGATGCTATAAAAGTTGCGGACATTATTAACAACATTTTGTTTTTCTTATAAATGTGTGCCTTTTATAGGAATTAAATATTTTGTTCATTATAAATTGTACTGTTGCCTTTTTTAATAATTTAGATATAAAATTTAGGGTATAAAAGAGAAAAACAAACTTTATTCTTTACTTTAATAGTGTAGGTCTAAAATATGCGTAACTTTAATGCAAAATCTATCCTCAAGATATCATAATGTTTTGAGAGGGCGAGAAAAACCATACAATATATAAAATAATGCGTACAAGTAAATTATGCATATGCTACTGAATTAGATTGATGCACTTAATTGTTTTTATTATGCCAAAAAATATTTGGTTAGCCATTTATTAGATCAAATAGTTTTAAAATGTCAACAGCAGCTTTTGTATTAGCTAAAACGGTTCCCTGGTATCTATAAGTAGAATTCATTTTCAATTAGAAGTTACAAGTCAATGAAATATTGAATTAGTCAACTAATTCAAATTTTCGATACTACGAACCTCTCACTAATTCGAAGTATATGCTCAGTCCCTAGAAAAACTCTTGATATTTCGAACTAAAACAATACTTTATGGTATACTCAATATTTCGAAGTAAAATGTGTGACTGACCGGACTACAATATTCGATAATTCGAAGTTATCTAAAAAAACTGTTGACAATTCGAACATTCACTATCAGGCACAGTTCTGTAGCAAACAAACTGGTTGGAGCTTGCAAGTTTTGTGCTGGATTGTCTCTGCGTGTCTCCGCTATAACGTAGCCCCTTTGATGACCATCTGTCTGCTACTACCCCTTCTTAGTGTTTTCCGGGTTCTAAGGCAAAAATGCACTTTTATTGATTTCCTTCTTCAAGTGGACCGACTGCACCTGTTGACAGATCCATATCTTTCATTTAACACGTGGCCTTCTTATCCATGTATTCAGAAAGGATGGTCCACTATTGTGAAGAAGAGATACGTAGGATTGTGTATTTTGCGTCGGACTGACATAACGATTTATGGCTCCTCTGTGTGACACATAGCATGTGGCACAAAATAGGGCATGGGCTAGACTGGACCCTGAAGTGAAGAACCAATGGTGTTGGGGATAGTATCTGAGAGAACCGAGTGCGAAACAATTTTATTTCCAATGAGGAATAGAAGAAATAAGCTTAGGTGTCTCTGAACAAAGCACACAATTTTTTTCTTTCAAAATCATGTTGATGTGGACGTTTTTCAAACTTCATTTATTCTAGAAAAATCTATTGACAAAGTTTTAAACGCCATAAAACAAAACAAAAGATAACATATTTGTTCATCAAAAAAGAATATTTATGTACAGTATGTAATACTTTAATAATTGTTTTTAATACATAAATACAATCTTTTAATACATGACTTTTAACTTCTGTATAATATTTATACTGCATAATAGTACCTTTTAGAAATACTTTAAAATAATTTTATACATATGTACGCACAGTTGTTGTTTTATTACATGGTTCCAAATTTAAATGTGTTAGAAAAAACTTATCTTCATGTATTTTCGAAATTTTTTCTACCCTCTTGATAATAGGAACTCTTGAGAAATCGAAATTTTTCATTGGTTCCTCAAACTTCGAATTATCGAGAGTCGATTGTATACCGAAAAGCCTTTACATTAAAATTACGCCTCATCTCCAACAGCTCGTCTGGAGAAAAAAACCATGCCCATGTCCAAAACCATGATGGATAAAATTGGAGTGTATAAATCACCCGTGATCTTTCACATGTAGAATGTGTAAACACAACATAATAGGAAAAGCAGCTAAAATTGTACAGATTTCGATAAAAGCCAGCTCATCCTCAAAGCTCATGATAGGAACATTGATTTCAGAAACGTCACGTATTGCGGGAAGCACACATAAAGCTGCTGTGAGTATTAATCAAAAATGGTGCTTGAGTGGTGACAATGTCCCCAAGCATCGTATTTTGGGTCTTGACGTATTGGTTCCAGAGAGAAGTTAAGTTGAAATTGATATGCATTGTTTGCCATGATCGAAGAGATACAACGGCCAATATTGCCAGCAAGTACTATAGTGGCAACCTAGATAGTATGTACTTGCGTAGCAGTGTATTTACAATGTAGTGCTACAATGTGTGTAGTACCTACAATGTGGCAATGCTGCTACGTTTAGACCTACAAAGTTGGAGCTCGAATCATGTTCCTGCTCTTACTATATGTCATCGGGAAATGAGCCAGTAACTGGTTATGGAACATTGGCATTAGACCATAGCATAAAGAGAGTCATCTGGTCCAACAACCGAATATCTGGTCAATTTTACTGAATCGGGGGAATACGAATACGCCAATTGCGAACGGAAGCTCTAGGCTCCAGGTGCACATTTGGCCAGCTCCAAAGAGGTGGTGGAGGTATTATTGTGTGGGGAATGTTTTAATGGGGCGCTTTAGGACCTGTTATCTCCAATGAACAATATCTATCGCTTATGCGCTATGTGAACTTCATTTCAGACCAGGTGAACCCCTAAAAGGTAACAGTGCTCCCGCTCGGTAATGACGCTTTCCAAAAAGATAATGTGTCACATCATAGGAGCTTAATCATCTAGATAATTCAAGGAACTTTCTGGTGAATTTCAAGTCAGGTCGTGACTTTTGGATTCAGCTGACATGAATCCGATCAAACATTTCTTCCACTTGGAAAACTAAATTCGTGATACCATCTCGAAATATTATTGGAATTGCAGGACCGGCTGTTGAGTACATGGTACCATATACCTCAGATTATCGATCAGTACTTCTTCCAGTCAATGACTCGCCAGGAGTTGGAGGTTTTTGTGAGATAATGGCGGTTCTACTTCCTATTAAACTGATAGTCGTAATGGTTTTTCAGCGCATATCTAACATTAATAATTGGTCATGATAATCCGATTACTAAGAATATTTATTTAAAAAATAATGAACATGGTTTCAACTTTTGAATGTATAATTTAAATTAATCAGTTCCAAAGCACAACAGAAATTTTAAGTTGGCATCAATTTACAAAGAATAAAATTTCTGAATATTCCATGAGATTAACTAAGAAAAACTGAATAATATCTTCTACGTGTATAAGTTGTGTAAAACTTATAATTTACTAATGAATATACACTCTATAACAAAAAAAAAAACGATGCACCAAGAAAGAGTTGCCCGATTGTAATGAAATTTCGTATGCAAAGACATTTGTACCGAATATGCCAATTATTAAAATTTGGTGTCCAATGAATGAATAGCGGTAGCTACAGCGCATTGGAACTATGCACACAGGTGTCTATAAGAAGAAATTCTCAATCTGATGGGCAAAAATTCTGTTGCATTGCAATTTAGGATACCTTTCAATGACTAAAAAATGCCTCACCGTACGATTTGATCCCATTACGAGAAACTGTCAGAGTTTGAACGAGGTCGTATCATTGAGTTGAAAGAGGTAGGTTGGGCAAATCGGAGCATAGCTCTTCATATGGGTCAAAGCGATGCGGCCATTAGAAGATGCTGGAAAGAATGGGTGGATAGTGGCAGATTTCAACATCATGATCGTAGCGATCGTCCTAGAGCCACAGCAGATTGGGAGGACAGATTGATTGCCATATCAGCTGCCACAACACTTGATTCATCGTTATCAGCCATCAGACATGCGACCTGCACACGAGTGTATACCATGATCATTCACAGATGACTGATAGAGCGAATTTTACGCTCGTACCGACCTTACGCCACCATCCACCCACGCCTGCACACTATCGTGCCAGATTACAGTGGTGCTTGGCTCGATCAGGTTGGAATCATGCTGAATGGGGACGTATAGTGCTTAGCGACGAATCCCACTTCCAACTGTTTGCTGATGATAATCGAAGACGTGTCTGGAGACGCCCAGGGCAACGTGCCGATTCTGCTTTGATTATTGCACGTCACACAGGCCCTCAACCAAAAGTTATGGTCTGGGCTGCCGTTTATTTTGATAGCCGGACCCCTTCAGTAGTCATTAGAGGTACCACTTTAGTACCACTTACAGCACAGTGGTAGGTCGATGAAATTCTGGAAACTATTTTGCTACCGTTCCTTTCGAAGTACCCTGGCATTAATTTTCAGCAAAATAATGTAGACAAGATAATGTGTTACTATGAACTGTCTTACTGCTTGTCAAACACTTCCTTGGCCAGCCAGATCGTCAGATCTCTTTCCAATCGAACATATCTGGGATATGATAACTGCATCTACCAGGGAATTTTGATGATATGTCCCTACAATTGGAGCACATTTGTCAAGAAATACCGCAGGAGACCATCAGGATGCTTTATCACTCTATGGTACGTCGTGTAGCCGTTTGCATCCAGGCTAGAGGTGGGTCAACACCTTATTGGGCTCATTACTTTGTAACTACGTAATTCTGAATTAAATCATTAAATTTTTCTGAAATTTAATCATTTTCCATTCAGTACTTAATTTGTCTACCCACTAATTTTTGTCTCTATTGGACAAATTTTTCTAGGGGCGTCGTTTTCTTTTTTTTTCTTTTTCTTTTACTTATTTTTTTAACAATTTTTTTATAGAGTGTATATTGGTTAAAGGACGTGATCGTTTACATGTTTCTGCCTTGAATTGCTTTTGAATGTAAAAAAAGGGACACAAGCGTCATAATATACATTTAATTTCATCGGAAAAGATCATTAACATTGATTTGATTAACATCTACTATGTTTCATATTCCTTGCTTATACGCAATCACATAAATACCAAAATCCTGATACATTATCTCATTTTTATCATATTTTATTAAATTAGTTACAACTGTTATAAAAATTCACCGAAAATTACTAATTTTTTTCTTACTTAAATTGAAACACAAATTATAATATGATTAGCCATAAAAATGTTTTTTAGCAAATTAAAAATGAAAGAAAAGAAAATTACTTTAAAGTCTCCTTTTTAAATTGCCCTCTGAATTGCAAATTTTTAATGCTTTTCTTCTATCGTGCCAGATGATAATAACTCTTTCTTAATTAGTGAAAAAAGGAAAAGTAATTAAAAATATATCTTTGAATTACTAAAAATTTGTTAAATTGAAAAAAATATTTTTCTAATGGTACGAATTTATCTTTTTATAATCATGTAAATCTCAGTATTTATTTAATTGGATAATTTAATTTATTTCATTTTTCATAGTATTATTTCTCTCTCTCTCTCTCTCTCTCTCTCTC